>CAJPEX010000208.1:37586-103615 GCA_905338405.1 Notodromas monacha | reverse complement strand
AACCATCAGTGAGGCCTTCTGCCAAAGGAGCATGTGCCACTCGAAAAGCCTGACGTTGAGGAGGATCCGCAGGGACCTCCGACGACGATTCCCGAGACAAACTAGCAGCACTAGCTCCAAATCCAATGTAGTTGACGAGTCTCGGCGGTTCAGGAGCAATCTGCTCCAACACTTGAATTTCGGGCTCAGCAACAGCAGCCCCTGAAGACTCAAACGAGCTCGATCGACCTCCAGATGAACCACTGGACGTGGGAGGAACCGAAAGAGGATGCACAGATAGAGTATGCACTGAGCAACGAGATGTACTTGGAGTACAAGGCGGTGGTTGAGTCGGAGAAGGGATCGCCGGAATCTTGTTGACTTGCACATATGAAGCCTGAAGATCCTCCCTGGATCCAATCCGAATGACAACCTTTGAAGGCCCCGAACCGCACGTCAACACCTTTACGTTGTCTAAGAAAATACAAAGAAAATAAGAAAACAAACGTTTGATAATACGGAAAGTATTAAAGACTCCGAAACAATGAAAAATAAAATTCAATAGCGCTTACCATTGACAGAGAAGGAACAGCTGGGTCCTTCCTCAAACCAAAACGAATGACAGCCATCAAGGCGAGTCAGAAAGGAAGAGAGACCAAGTGTGCAAACTCGTGCAAAATCTCGATCAAAATTCTTTGCCAATTTTTCCGCTTCTGACGCAGCAAAAGCAGACATAACGCCATGCAGCTCACTCATCTTACGTTTCTTGTCTAAAAATTCACAGCAAGAATCCAATTTGGAAATGCTCTCCTCAAGAGACTCAAGTCTGGATCTTTTCCTGGAGTATCTCTCCTTGAACTTCTTTGTGTCCGAATCGACTCCCCGCTTGACTGACAACGCAACAGATCATTTATGAACAGCATCCGCAAGATCAAGCAAGTGACCCCATTCCTCCACGGTCGACGATTGAAGCTCCAAAGCCTGCTCTCGTAAAGTAGAAGGGAGGTCAAGAGAAATTCTGGACGTATCCAAAACTTGAGGCTCTAGTGGCCCAACAGCAGTTTCTCCATTGTCTAAAGACAACATTTCCACCTCTGTAATAAGATAAATTATATAGCAGACGAATTGAGGATAAAAGGTAGTAATCTCAAACAGAAAGAGGAATTAAGACAACAAGTCAAAACGTGTCAAGAAAAAGGAAAGTAACACCTCAAACTAAAATTAACCAAAAATTTTTTACTAAAAACAAGAAGAAACTGACCATTGTCATTGACATTTTGAATATCCCGCTCCTTGTCAGATGCCACAGTCGAAGTACAGGAATCCGAAGTATCCTTGTCAATAACTGTAAATTTTAAATAGGGAAGTTATTCTTTCTCAAACACAATACTCAGTGACTAAATACTGTGACCAATCAATAGTAAAACTTACCCAAAGGATCGTCGAATTGATGTTCGTTGTCAGCCAATGCGGTGGAGGAAGATGAAGCCATGTCCGTCGATCAAACAAAATTTTTGCGCTAATGAAAAGATCTCACTGATGAGACACACAGATATTGAGAAACCAACGTGAAAATCTCCTGAAAGGGATCCAATCCAAAATCAAAGAAAAAGAAACTAAGCATTAAAATCAAAACGAACCAAGCGAAACAAGAATTGTTGGCCAAATCGGCAAAAAAGGAAGGACCGGCAAGTCCCGACAAAACTGCGCATGCGAAAATAACTCTCCCAAAATCCAAAAAGAAGGACCGGCAAGTCCCGACAAAACTGCACAATCGAATCCTGAGAAAATCACTGAAACTATCGAAATCGAAAAGGGATCACTAAGATTGGCACTAAAACGAACCAAAATGGAAAAAGGCCTGTACCTGTGATCTCGAAAGTGGACCTGGTATGTCCGCATAAACTACCGATCCAAAGAGTCAGCCAAGTTATGGCAAATAGACTAGCTTAAGGCTGCGCAGCTTCAGCTAGCTATTATACACAATGAAATACTCTGTGATCTCGAAAGTGGACCTGGTATGTCCGCGTAAACTACCGATCAAAAGAGTCAGCCAAGTTATGGCAAATAGACTAGCTTAAGGCTGCGCAGCTTCAGCTAGCTATTATACACAATGAAATACTAGCAAGAGCAGACCTGCAAGTCCCCGTAAACTGCAAGAAAAGAGGACCAGCAAGTCCCCTCAAAACTGCTTACGCGGACCTGCATGTCCCATTGACAAAACTGCACCAAACTCTTAGATTGAAAACCTAAACGAAAATTCGAAAGCAAAACGCAAAATCAAAAGCACTTGGACCTGCATGTCCCAAAAACAAAACTGCTTACGCGGACCTGCATGTCCCATTGACAAAACTGCACCAAACTCTCAGAATGAAAACCTAAACGAAAATTCGAAAGCAAAACGCAAACTAAAAAGCACTCTCAGAATGAAAACCTAAACGAAAATTCGAAAGCAAAACGCAAACTAAAAAGCACTCTCAGAATGAAAACCTAAACGAAAATTTGTAAGCAAAACGCAAACTAAAAAGCACTCTCAGAATGAAAACCTAAACGAAAATTCGAAAGCAAAGCGTTGCTGACATAAGCATTAACTCTCGATTCTTAAACAAAACGCAAATTCCGTAAGCTAAAATGCAGAGTTAAAACCTATCTTCACTCGATCTCGAAACAACACGCAAATTCGTAAGCAAAACGCTTCTCAAATTCACTTGCAAAAAATTGTCAACCTAGACGGGACTGGCCATCCCTGACATAGAGAAAATTCTAAAAAGGGAATGACGACTAAAACCACTCTTCCGACTCTAAAAAGTTTAAAAGGGAGAACAACCGGAACCGGACACTTGGCAAACTTGTCAAACACTGACGCAAAAACAGCACAGCCAAAGGACTATATACGGTGGCTCCCTCTGACTCAACCCTCAACAAATCGGCACCCAGACTGAGTCAAACCGATGAGTCAAGAATTGACAGCAAGAGCCAGCAAAACAAGACCATTAACGTCGAACCTTCTGGAAACTTCGAGAAACGACAGCCTTCAGTGCACTTTGTGATGTTTTCGCGATCATATGTCAGCAAATTGCCTCGGTTCTAACTGCCTCCCGTAAATCCTGCCCTATTTATCCTCATTTTTTCTACCGCTTTCACTTCTCGAAACAACCTCTCTGAGCTGTTTCAATAAGTAAAAGGGGGGGTTTATGTTGGAAAAAAGTTCGGCATGCCGACAATTCGGCGCCAGATTAATTTTAAACAACAGTCTTTTCCGAAAATTTCTAACAGCTTCTGCTGGAGCCTGGGAACCGAACCCGTGCAGATCTCCGAGCAGAGAAGCTTTTTCGTCTCGCAAAAACTCCGAATTCCGAAATTCTGACCAAGTGTTTATCATCAAACGAAATATAACTCATTCAAACTCGGACTTTGTCCCAGCTGATTTACTTAGCTCATATTTATACATCTAACACTTCGTTCTCGCGAAAAGGAACTTCAACTCTTGTCTTCAATTCAATCACTTCTTTTTTCTAACTATCAATCCATTCTATATCTCATTTTTCAGCTTTGTGAGTTTGTCTATTCGACATCTCTTTTTCTCACAGTAGCCCGACCGAATTCTTGTGTTTTATTTAAAACTTCACTTTACAAACTCTCAATCCTAAATTCTAATCTTTACCTTGTCGGGATTTATTCCCAACAATTGTAACTTGAACCAATTTATTCACATAAATGCACAAGTCCAAATCACACACAAAATTTGCGTACCAATTTCCCGCATCAAGTCTTGGAAGGAACTGCCTGCTCTACAGTTTTCCTAGTCCTTTTAAATTCAAAAAATGGAAATTTCCTTTCACTCTAATAATGGACAAAATCCAACCCCTTTAGAAATTCCACCTGGAGCCCTTTCACAGATTTCCAGGAATATTCCCAAGTCATGTACAGAAGCATCATTACTAATGCCTGACTAATTCTATATTCCCCTGAATTCCCGTCCCAGTTCCAACAGGAAAATTCAAAGTAAAGGCCCCTATTTCCCAGAATACATTTTTGAAGCAAATTCCATCCACATATGTGTTTTTTCATGCCCTCTTGTCAGAGCAGTACATCTGGAACCAGTTCAAGATTTAACAATAAAATAATTTGTTGGAGCTTATGAAACCTTTTGTGGTATTCGAAATGTAGATCCTGAAGTACTAGTATCAGATAATGCTGCTACTTTCAAAGCAGCTTGGCCCATGTTACTGAAAACACAAGAACTAAAATTAAGAATCAAACTAAAAAATGTGGAATGGCATTTTAATGCAAGTAGAGCCCTTGGTGGGGAGGATTTTATGAAAGACACATGAGTATGATTAAAGATAGACTTGCAAGAACCTTTAGAGGTTTGTCCTTTGACAATTGGAATTCTTTAAGAGCATTAGTATCTCAGATAGAGAACATGATCAACAATAGACCTCTTACTTACTTATATTCTGACAGAGAAGCTCCCATGCCAATTACTCCCTCAATGTTCATTAACCCTCATCAGGGTGACTGGGAACTAAATCCCTTTCTTTATGGACCAGACCCGCTGAAATTCTAAGAAATTACTGACAGCAATAGACTCTCTGCTAACGCTATAAAAAGATTAGAAATTGCCAAAAGAACTTGGAATAGTTTTTATGAAGGATACATCTCAAAATTGAGAAAATTTTCAACTAAAACAGGAAACGGCAAAACTCTTGAACCTAGAGAAGGCCAAATTGTCTTATTGAGACCAAGCATCCTATCAAGTAATTCCCCTTTACATAAACTAAAATGGAAATTTGCTAAAATTATAAACACATAGAAGAGTCCAAGAGATGGATTAATTCAAGTGGTGGATATTTTAACAACTCATCGGCAGGGGGGGGGGGGGATGGAAATCCCTTACCAATCATTCTGAAAAATCAATCAATTAAAAATCTAATTCCTCTAGAGACTGAAGTACAGCAGATTGATGATGAATTTCTAAGAAAACTTGCCTTAGAAAGAATAAAAACTGTTGGAGTGTTTTTTATAAGAGTGCTCTAAAAATACTGTAAATATTTGCAAGATTCCCTCTTTATCCCATTTAAATCTAGGAAAATTATAGGAAATGGATTGGGTTACGTAGGGTCCTGAAGGACAGAACATTCTTGTAAAAAACAAAGAAAACAGGAGTATAAAGATCTCAAAACAATTTATCAACAATAAACGGGGCATTCAGTAACAAAGTACAATCAAAACAAACTCAGTACAAAACGATACAAAATGAGATACTCTGTCAGTCAAAATAAAAAAAGAGATTCGAATTTTTTGTGACAATGTTTCAACCCTCAAGCTCCAGTTCAGATTCTGAAGCAAAAACAGCCCCACCCATACCAACCAACCAGAAACCGGAAGGAGTATGAGTCACAACTATTTTTAGGGCCGAGTTTTCTTGATGCAAACCAAAGAGCCCACAATGATACGTCCCAAGTGCAGATCCTTCAGCTTGAATGAACTAGCGGAAGAAGAGTCATCCAACTTGTAGCTGCCGCGTATGTACTCCATGGAAAAACACTCATCATGAATATTTGAGGCGTAGACAAGAGATAAACTGAAATACATAAAGTGCAAAATTCATTAAAAACACCGTAACTAATCACCTAATTTTTAGTAAACCAACCTTTCAAACGGATCAGAAGTGCTCAAAACTCCTTGAATTCGGGTAACATTGCCAAAGGGAAAACCCTCACAGTTCTCAATCCTTTTTGCCACACCCAAATGATGATGAATAACTCTGGGAGACAAACCCTCAGTAGCTGTCCCATTGTCTTTCCAAGACAGACAAGTTCCAGAGCAAGATCTAACATTTTTTCACATGTCAGAGTTGTATTCACAGAAGAGTCCAAACTGTATGATGATGGCCTGATCCTTAGCAAAAGCCAAGTAATGCCTTATTTGAAGATGTCCAAAGGCTCCATCTAGTCTGGGAGTTTTAACAAACTTGTAGAGTTGAGAGAAGGGAGTAGGTAAAGACATCCATCCTGGACCTCCCTGTGCGTCATTTTGCCTTTGTCCAATTAATGAAGTCAAACACTTCTTCAACTCAAACTGAAGGAAATATGCAACTCCCTATCGAACCTCTTCAGTCATGTCCCTTGATCCGTCTTCAAATTGAAAAGGGAAAATTGGAACTCCTTGACTGTCCTTCTTCAGATCTCCACTCAAATAGGCCAAAAACCCATTCCTTGGGCTGGGAGGGGGGGGGGGGGGGGGAAGGATGGGCCTGAGGGGGGGGGAGGGGGGGGGGGGGGGGGGGGGGGGGGGGGGGGGGGGGGGGGCAAGGATGCGCCCACATAATAAACTGTAGCCCCAAAAACTTTAGCAAGTTGAGATAAAAAACTGCTTAGTCTCTTCAAGAAATCATTAAAATCATGAATCCCAAAATGATCAATCTTCTTGACAATCTCCTTAATATTGTTGGTTCCAATACGGACAAACAGCTGCAAAAAATGGAAATTGGGACTGAGGTGAAGATCCCTGTAGATATTTTTCTGCAAATCCTCAGGAGAGATGTAGTTTCCAAATCCAAACAAAAGTCCACTGATGGAGTACTGAAAGAACAAGAGAAATTTTTTTGAATAACTTTCAATCCATGATACTAAAAACATCATAACACTCTCACCTGATAAAGAGACAGGGGCAAATCTGCCATCAAATGGGGAAAAATCAAATACCGGTTTCTCGGTGCATTTTTCAGTTCTCACGTGGGACGCAAAAACCTTTCCAAAGTCGGCCATCCTTATGTAAGACAGAAGAGACAAACTCAATAGAAGCTCCTGGGGCAGAGTCCCATTCTCACTCATTTGACCCAAATACAGAAACTCAGGACTGTTGTACTTCCAATCTTGAATAATGCAGCCAGGAATAGGCAACTGCACTGAATCCAAATGTTCCAGATGATCATTTGTCAGTCCCAATTGAGCAGCTACATTTCTCCAATATTCCACGCCATTCTTTGGTCAAAGCTGCTTCGAATCCATTAACTTTCTCAAATTATCTAAAAAATAGGATTTGAAAAAACTGGAGAATAATTTATCAAAATATAAAGATCTTGCTTGCTTCTCTCACCATTGGTCAAGCCTCAAACTAAATATTTTGGGTTTGGACAAACTTTTACTTCTAAAGGAGTACTTTGACCCTTCTTTTCATCCATCACGGTTGGCGGTTAAGAGGAGGATGTTGTCACTGACGACGAAACTGCTGCAGCATACGAGACGATTTGTGGAGTCAAGAGAAGAGCAGCTCTGCTTGAACCCAAGGGACCTACAGGTCAAGGGGTCGAAGTGGAAGAGTTTGATGATGTACTCGGTTGAGATGACTCTGATGAGGTACTGGGTTGATTGCCAGACAAGAGATCCAGACCTGGAGGAGCTCAAATTCTAGGAGATCGATTTTCATCCACAAACGCATCCATTAGGGAACTGGAAGATCCGACTCGGATTACAACTTGAGATCCCCCACTTCCAAGATGAAGAGTAATCAGATTTTCTGGAAGTTATAACAAAAAACCAATAAAATTCAACGTTTAAAAACACTTTCGGTATTCACACACCTTCTTGAGTAACTCAACACCCAGCTCCTTCCTTGAACAAAAGATGACTAAGGCCCTGAAGTTGTAGAAGCGTCGTAGCCAAATTGCCAGAGACTCATTGCCTCATGGCATTTAAGAACTCCAAATGACTCACGTCAGCCTCCTTTGAAGCTAACAAGGCCATAACTCTGTTTAAATCAGCTACTTTCCGCTTTTTCTCCATACTGTTTCGACATTCTTCTAAATCATGCACTTCAGAACTCAACACTTCTAAACGAGCCCGCTTTCTTGTTGACTTCTCCTCCACTCGTTTAACTTCAGCCTCCAATCCAAGCTTTGCAATCTCGACGATTGATCGGTTTTTCACAATCTTTGCCAAGTCAAGTAATTGCTCCCATTCCTGCTGACCAAGTTCCTCTAGCTCCTTTGCTCTTTCACCCAACGAAAAAGGGAGATTAATCTGTACTGGGAATGGTTCGACTGCTTCCATGACTGCTTCCTCCTCATCAATAATCAGGATTGGTTCGTCATCCAGATCAGCACTCAAGTTAGGTTCCGAGACCTTGTCAACTGAAAAGAGTTTCAAAAAACAAATAATATGAGAACTTCAAGAAAACTTTTTCCGTTTTCTTTCTTGATTTACCTTCCTGAGACGAAGAGACACCTGCCATCCTACCAATAACGATGCACTAAAAATTTTCAAAGAATCAACCTGATAAAAAACAAGATGAAAATTGATCTCATCAAACGGACATCAACACAATTTTGCAATTCAATGCTTGGAAGAAATAACTGTGATTGGAAATTCTATCTGGATCAATGCTTGGAAGAAATAACTGTGATTGGAAATCCTATCTGGATTTAAACACTGTCAAGACAAAAAATTCTGTGGAGATTTTCTGGTTAAACTTTCTATTCAAATTCTGCAGACGGAAATTCTATTCACAGAGATCCTATTGGAAAACTACGGTCAGAAATCTATGGGCAGAAAATACTATTTCGGAATTGAAACTGCGGGAACAAAAACCCCAACAATACAGAATCTGTGATCAAATTCTAATCCAACTCGGTACGGAAATGCGGATATCTTTCTTCTTTAATTCCTAAAGAAAGAAAACTATTACACTCAATCTTTGGCGGAAAATTCCGTATTGAAACTAATGGTTCGGAATACAAAAAGACCGGTTACACTCTATTGCGCACTATCTACGGTTCTTTGGTGGTTTGGTGGCCAAACTCAAAAGGGGAAAAACCTATGGGTTAATCTGTGGAGAAAGCTAGCCCACAAGGAAACAGATCTGAAGGACTACAACACTATCATCTGAATGTCAACAAGGAAGTATAACATCTTTTTTATCTTTGGGCCTGGCCAGCTTGCTCTCTTAATCTAGAAAAACTTAATTCAAAACGCGTTGAGCACTAATCACTGTTTTTTCCGCAAATATCAAAGAAAGAGGGAACCACTCGGAGCACAGGATTGAAGAACCGACCGATCTTGAACGACAACAGGAAGCAAATCATAGTGAGTCAGAACAGGAGCCACAAATCAACATGGATCCCCTCCTGGTTCACGTGGAGCAACACCCCTTCATCAGAAAAGCAATCACAAAAAAGAAAAATACCCGACAGCTGCACTTTTAAGGAAACCCCTTTTTGGAAAGAAAATAACTCTGACGTCTCCCACTTCCCAGTTGCAATTTATGACTGCGTTTTTCCTTGCAGTTTCCTCTCCTTTAAGTATCCGTTCCTTTTGTTTTGGTACCTTGGATTTCTTATTCATAAGGTGTTCTTTGTTTCTTTGAAAAAGGTTCATCTCTTTCTCAAAAACAAAAAGGGGGGGTTTATGTCACAAAATTTATTAGAATCTGAGGATGAGATTGGCTGGCGCCAAACTCATCCTCCCGTTAATCTTGTGGGAACTTGAGGTTGCCAAAACTCTCAGCCTTCTCCTCAAGGAGACATTCCTCCATGACCTCCAAGGTCAATTCATTTCTATCCTTCCTGTTTTATCTATGAAAGGTCATCTCTAACTGACCTTCTGTAAAGTTTTCTTGGTTGCTAAATTGAATCCAAGTTGGACATTTGAACAGTGTGATTCGTACGGACAACATCGGTTGTTGTGTTCTTGGCAATATTCTGTGGTAATTTTTGGACTTGTGTTTTATTCAGAAGATTTGGACTTGTACTTTTTTCTCTAAACAAAATATAACAACATTAAACTAGGGTGTCATTCACCCCGGCCGCAGCTTGGCTGATTGAGGTGTTTTTTTTCTGTAATTCATAAGTGGAATTTACCTTTATTTCTCACAAAAGCAAATAGCCCAGTTTCAAATGTCCTGTCATTGTTATTGCAGCTTACTTTTCATATTCAGGTCATCAGTTTTTGCAAGACTCAAATGAAATATGCACATGAGTATATGGCTTTTAAAAAATTGCCTTTCATTTCTCTTTGATCATGTATCAGGAACTTAACACAACATATGATTACTGGAAATAATTCATTGCATCATATGTATGGAGCAGTTGCATTCCAGCATCATTGAGGAGTTCAAAAACCTTTCTCTTCCAGAATAATTTCATCCCTTCTGAAACACTTATGAGCTGCCATATATTAAATAAGAAGACATCAATTCAAAGATTGAGCAGATTTTAAAATAGCCTCAAAATTGAAGCAGTGAACCTTGTAAGGTTGTTATCAAACACTGTGTTTGAATAAGGTGGTGTAATTTCTCAATGTGGATTCTCCATATTCTGAAAGACAAAATACCAGCTATATCAGTGGAAGATACATGTTTGAAAACGTTGTTAGTACCTTACTTTAATAGTGGGAAGGTTGTGAGGAAAAGAGTATTTTCTACACAAAAGGCAAAAAGTGAGATTGCTTTTGGAATGGCTAGAGGTTCTAGATTCAGCTATTGGCTGTAAATGAGATTTCAAAGAGAGGATAAGCAGAGCAAAGTTTGCAATTAAGATAAATAATAACACAAGTTGAGCAGCTGGGCTAAGGCTGGGACTTTTTGTCCTAGTATAAGATAATATATTCACACAAGAAATATTGGCAGAGATGAAGGTATCCTTTTGCAAGAGGTTCAAGACAGAAGTGAAATGAGACTGGAATTATGAGCAAACTTTTGACACAAGCAGAATTCTCCAGAGATCTGTTCAGTTTGAATGCAGGATGCAGAGTGAAAACTGATGGTTTTCAATTGACCATTACAAATTTTTGGATTAGGGATCAAAAGCCAGATTTGGCCACTTTCATTCTTCCTTTTTAGAGATGAGGATACTGTCCTGGGTGAGCCTGGGAACTAAACCTGGGTTTGGTTCTCAGGCTCAAAAGAAATGCATCAAGAGGTTAGTGCTAATTTTTTCTGGCACCTTTCTGAAATAGGCAAGTTACTGTTTGAATGATAGTTTTTTCCTGACAAAGGTGGCTGTTGCACTTTTTCCTTGAACTTTTGAACAAAAACATATTTTCTCCTCACAAATAAGTTCACCAAATTGTAAAACACAGCGACTTCTCCCTAAAAGTGGTTTCATCTGCAACCTGAATAGCTAAGAATTTTGAATTCAAAATAGGCTTTGCAATTGAGTTACATGTAACTTACCCAAACATTGCAAAATTGACTGTTGGGTATTTCTCCAAAATCAGAGGAAAACATAAAAATTCTTCTCAAAATAAGTTCATCCTATTCAGCAGCAACATAGTGGTTCACCTGAAAAATTTCAAATGAATTCTGCAGGATAAATTTCAAGTTGTGGTGTGAATAAATTGCTGACATTTTAAAAGGCAAGCTTTGTTACTCACCATAGCATGGCAGCGCTATGATCAACATTCTTATTTTGAGGTTTTCTGATGTGAAGTGTTGCATCTTATCTCAGAAACTAATTTATCATATTCAGGAACAAGATTTGAAGTATATGTCCTCAATACGTCTTCAAAATTAGAGTTGTTCAGACAAGATCTGGCCTTGCTTTTGTTCAGGTTCATGGCAGAGAATGTTTTTTCACGTATTTAAGTCCTTCCAAAGGTGCTGAATGCCTGCATTGCTATGTCACACAGATTTGGAAATTTCTCCCTGTCCAAACTTTTGTAGAAATCAAGAAGTTGACTTTCTCTGTGCTTGGCTTTGTAAATTTTTGAACATTGAAGTTCAATGATTTCAAGCTGTAACTGTGCTGAAGCTTCTTTGGGTGTCAGAGAAAAAGGATACTCAATGAATTTCAAATTTTTGTCATCTGTACTTGACATATCAAGTCTCCTGTTGAATTCTTTCATCAATATTTCAACATCACCAGCATTTTTCTTTCCTAGTTGCATGTATTCACTGGGTTGCATGTATTTCTGGCATGTTTGGAAGTGGTTGAACTCTCCTTGTAATAATTGACCTTTGAAAAGTGCCAACTTCCTCTTGAAAGCTTCCACTGCGGCCAAGAGTTCAAAAATCACTTGTGATTTTCCCTGAAGTTGCAGGTTCAGCTGATTTAAATGTGCTGTCATATCAGTCAAAAAATAAGATCATTTTTCCATGTTTTATCCTTCAATGGTGGGAAATCCTTCAGATCATTTTCTGGAAACTATGATTTCCTCTTTGTTTGCTACAAAACGCTGCAGAACTCTTCCTTTACTCAGCCAGCGGACTTCTGCATGGTACAATAAATCACCAAATTCAGCGTCCATTTCTTCCAAAAATGTACAAAATGTCCTGTGCTTTGGTCCTCTAGCTCTGATGGAGTTCACAACAGAAGTTACCTCTGAAATAACGTGGTTATAATTGAGACATTTGCTGCACAGCACTTGCTGATGAATGATGAAATTATATTTGATCAGCTCCAGCAATTTCTTCAAGTAGTGCCACTGCACCAGCATTCTTTCCACACATGGATGGAGCTTCATCTGTGCAAATAGACACCAGATTTTTGAATGACATGCCCATTTTCTCAGTTATGCATTTTCTAACTTCTTCAGAAATGTCTTTCCCAGTTGTTCTGCCTCCCATGGAACACAAACTCAACAATTCTTCAATAATTTCAGAGCTGGCATCAATTCCATGGACAAACACAAAAAGTTGGGCAGTGTCATGCATGTCTGTGCTTTCATCCATGGCAATTGAGTAGTAGGAAAATTGCTTGGCCTTTGAAATCAACTGGTCATGAAGATTTCCAGATATTTCACTCACTCTTCTTTGAACAGTCATCCTTGCCAAACTCAAATTTTCAAAAACAGTTTTTTTCTCAGGACAGAGTTCAGAAGCAGCCATCAGGAAACATTTTTTGATGAATTCACCTTCCAGAAAAGGCTTTTCTGAAGCAGCAATCTCCTTGGATATCAAAAAGCTTACCCTTGTAGCTGCCTCACTTTCTGCTTTGGCTTTCTCAAAAAGTTGCTGCTGTCCACTGAAATTTTTTAGCCAGCTTGGCAATTTATTTTTCTTCCAGAGTAATTCAGCTTACTGAAGTCTTAGTGTTTGGTCTAGTATTGCCTGCAAAGATTGTATTCCTTGGATACTAAAATTTTTTCTTGACAAATAAGATAAAGCAGTTTGCCATTGCAGATTGTAAAGAAATATTTGCCTGTCCATTCTTCATTAAAAGCTCTGCATTCACTTTCAATTTTTCTTGTGCCACTGCTTTCAGCCATTTTTTATTCAATCCTGCGTTGAATAATAAATTGTTTTTTGATTATTTTCTTTAACCAGAAGATCATTCTTTACTCTTAAATCCCTCACTACTTCCCATTTATCTGATAGGGCCAAATTCCTATTTGTTCTCTGCATGTTCTTGTAAAAGAAAAGTTGATTCAAAATTTTTTCTATGGAGGAAGAGCTGCAATTCAACTAATAATTTTGAAGTGCATTTCCCCTTATCCTTTCTCCACATCTCCCAGCACTAAAAAATCACATATTCCTAAACATTATGAAGAACTAACAACACTACAAAACTCAGTTCATCATATATGTCACAATGCATTCTATTCTCAATTAATTTTCTTTGAAAATTCACTATGAAAAATTTTCTTTATACATTCACTATGAATAAATGAAATATGCGTCACTAGTGCAGCCATTCCTCAAATTGAGATCACTTGCTGCAGTAACCTGCCTGTGCCAGTTGAAAGCACAGAAGAGCAGGAGTGTGAATCTTTGAGTGAGATGGGATGAGCTGACTGGGTGCTTCCCTCCATACATGACTCACATTCAAGAAGTTCTGGAATGAGACTGAAAATTCTGGAAGCTTCCAGAAATACTGTGAAGCACCTTTTCTTGTGATCATGTGTGTGTAGAAGACTGCAAGCATTAAGGAAATAATCCTTACAAGTTTCTCAAAATAAAGTATGTCATAAAACTTGCTGAAAATACAGAGATTTTGCAATCTCCCTAGATATTTTTCAAGTTTGGGAAATTTTCTCAGGATGGTCCATGGGCCAGCTTGAAGGCCTCCGCGGGCCATATCTGGCCCGCGGGCCTTATCTTTGGCACCCCTGTTCTAGATTAATTGATATAAATCTTCAGATAATTTTTTTGTATGGCACACACAGGTTTGCAGTACTTTAACATACTTTAACCTAGATACTTTAACATACCTAATTATTCCACCACAAAATCCCCCCTTGGTCTGCCAAAAAAGCTAAGCTCTTTGACAGACCAATGGTGGCTTGGCGGGAAGAATTTAACTGCTAACATTTTAATTTCTAATTTTCAATGGGCACCAAATTTGTTCTTGCACAAAGACGCCTTCCACCCTATAGTGCCAGCCCTGATCCTAACTTATGTTTAAGGCTAAAACTAGGACAATTATCAGGTCCCTTCCATGCAGGGCACCCTACCACACACTTCACAATGTGGGCCTCTTTTTAGAGGAGTTTGACCTCTTGTTTAACCACTCCAGACTGGTTAGAACCGGGGCTGCACTGCTCTTTTGAAATACAGGTCTTATTCTGAACTTTTTACATTAACACCAAGTGAGGAACCTGCCCTTAACATAGATGCTCATAATTTTTTGGAGTTTATCTTTTTCCTTTTAAGAAAGTGGAAGTCTTTGGGATCCACATCAATGCAGGTACCCTGGTTATCTCATACAAGTGATGGACGCAACTTTCTGAACATATCTAAAGGTCATGTTCTGAACATAATTTTAATGATGCCAACAGATGATTAACCCCCAATTGAACTGTGAAAATTGTTTGGAAATGTAGAGATTCAATTTTATTTTCTCACTCTCTGTAGTATAAAAAAAAGAAAACGGGTCATTCGATGCTTCTTAATCATCTCCGACAGCAACCTGATAAGCACACTTCGCATCAGTGCCCAGCAATAAATCACCGAAAAGTAACATCAGGAAAACATCTCATTTGGACTTGGAAAAAAAAAAGAACAGAAAAATCATCCAATAAGAAAACAGCATAAAACACTCTGGTCCTGATCACACCGTCATCTCGTGCAACATGACCTCATCATCGGGCACGATGATCGAGCCGCCATACATCGTCCTCCCGACAGCGTGTCGCCGCAAACTGCTCGTCCGCAACAACGTGGACGAACCTGCCACCTGGGCCATCCCGTTCCTTGGCATAGTCATCACGACCCCGCCACCGATCCCAGCAGCAGTTGACGACGTCGCCGCCGCCGCCGCCGCCCCCGACGACGACATCAGCGGCGGCGGTGGTGTCGTTGGCGTCATCGTCGCTATCACATCCTCGTCAGCAAACCGAGTCCGTTTCTCTATCACAGTGACGCCGTCGCGGGTGACGCGCATGCCGAGCTGGAGACTGTCGCGGCTCGGGTCGCGGGAAAAGGCGACCGAGGCGGCGCCGGTCATGCCGGTGTAGCGGCGGCGGGAGCGCTCGCGGGCGTAGTAGACCCCCACGAACACTAGGATATTGATGATGAGCAAGGAACAGCCGATGCCGATGGTGTAGTGGAGAGCTGTTGAATAGGCTGCGTAGGTCTCTGCTAGTTCAGCATCAGCCCCTGATGACGAGGAAGGGCCTGATGGCTTCTTTTTTCCGCCTGATGCTGACGACGACGACGACGAGACGTTGAGCGCACTGCGGTGTTCAATCACTTTCCGCCCTGTGGAAAACAAAGGTAAATAAAAAAAAAATATTTATAAATCTGACTGATGACCGAACAACAAATGTGATGCTTTTCTCTGAAAAATCAGTTGCTGACGGTGCTATAACTCTATAAAATATCGATCGTTTGAGAAGACTTCTGTGTTTTCCGTAATTCTCGGTGAAACTAAATTATGATCATTGATATCGTCTGACAGCGGTTTTGCTTTTGTTGTTCCTTAGGATAATCAATTATCAATAGTATCGGATGTGCAGTAGCTTCAAAATAATAATCCCCCAGACGCAGAAGTAGTCAGCAATTACTGTACAGTACTTGAGAATAACAAATTACTAGGATAATTGGCGAATAAAGCCGAAACCTCGTAGAATCGGCGATTATAAGCTTTCATGCATGAAAATAAATTGATCCTCGAAGTTTTCCCCAATTTTAAATGACTCATTTTTTTCGGTCCTTCTGACGGCGTTTTTGTACTTGTTGAGAATTATCAATAATCATCACCAGTATTGAATACCGCATCATAATAATAATTCCCCGGATACAGAAGTATCCAGCAATTACGTGCTTAAAAATAATTAAGTACTAGGATTCTGTGTGAATAAACCTAAAACTTCGTTGATAGTGCAATTAAGTTGCAATTTCCAGCATGAAAGTAAATCGATCCAAGTTGTTTTCCTCAACTTTCTAATGGTTTAGTCTTTCGGTTCATTCTGTGCTCATTTTGAGAACTTCGGTTGAATACCAAGAGTTCAGTACTGTGGTCTGAGAAAATTCACTAATCCACTGTGATGAAATGACTAATTCAAAGAGGATTCACTCGTACATTAGTGGAAGAAGTCTTGCCTGAAGGACAAGCAAAATTGTATTCCTTGGAAGTAACTCTTTCAGATTAAACAGAAGGCTGAGGGAGAAGACATGCTCTACTTGTGAAGTGAGTCACTTTTCATATCCCAAAGACAAGTGGTGAAACGTACTTCGTATGAACTTAACTTGGCACCTGTTGACTTGAGATGATTTCAATTGCACATATTCTGAGCAGAATATCAAGGCTTAGTCTATGAAGGGACTGAGAGCTGTTAACGTGCTTAACAATAATTCTTCAATAACGTTCCGCAGGATATTACTGTGATAATTACTATGATAATTTAGATCAAGACCCAAGTATCAGTTGACGGAATTGAGTCATATGTATGCCGTCGCCTACGGCGTATGAGCTCACGTTTGTAGATGTCACTCTTCCGGGCGAAAAAAATCGAGAAAAATTAATTTTTCGCGCGAACTACTCAATTTTTTGGCTGTGATTTGATCCGAGTACGAACGAATAATCCAATTCATTTTTTTCACAACAGCCTCTGTAGCGCAGTGGAAAGCGCGTCGGACTTCTAATCCGAAGGTCCCGGGTTCGACCCCCGGCAGGGGTGCTTACATTTTTCAAAATTAATATTTAACTGCGCATTAATCAATTTTAAATCACATGAAATAGGACGACATTTGAAGGGATACGAGAAAATGAATCGTTGACGGTTTCTGAAATCACTGATCTCATGTTACGTGGACATGACTGCATAAATGCAGAACGAACCCGCGGTTCCTCAGAATTGCTGCAGAAAGTTTTCGAACACTCTGATCGACAATTTATGGAGTAAAAATACAATTTTATTGAAATTTTTTGCAGATACAATGAAAGGGATTTACACAGGAACTATGTATTATTTTACAAAAATTGAAGATGCATTTGTTGACGATGATCGAACATTTCACTCGTTGAAAGAACAGACTTAAATCGAATGAATCCCCAGTTCAGTAACTTTAATTTGATCCTTGTGTTCAAATATGTCAAAAGAAAGCTTAAAATTTTCTCTGGGAAGCGTTTCCAGTACTTCCTTTCGAACTAAATAGGTGACTAAATATTTTCTCACCCTAGCTACATCTAAAAAAACTCACTCAATGCCGAGAAAAAAATACCGTGACTCGATTAAATCTTGTCATCGTGATCCCGATAAAGCTGCCAATTTACGACGTTAAAATTGCCAAAATAACTCTATGTATATATAATCGCGTTCTCGGGCAGACCGCCAAATTTCAAACGTTTCATTCAGTTGGATTTTCGCCCTCAACAGCTGGACAGGATTCAAAATCAGATTCGCTTTCCCTCAGCCCGCGTTAATCGAATTTCTCTCAATCCATCCCTGGCCTATAGAAGCACGACTCGCGTTATGTTAACCGTCTTCGACATCTACAGGAAATTGGAAACTAAAAGGAAAACCAAATATTTGCACAGTACTGCGTATATATACTGTACATGAATAAATAAAATCGGTTCTTGCTCACCGACGACAGCCCCGTTCGTGTCAATGTTCATCACGTTGCTCTCGCCAACAGCCGGCTCCAGTGTCGCGGACACGAGTGACGCATTCGCTGCCAGGGCTTCGAGTCTATCAATCTCGGCCAACCAACGCTTCGGGATTCGCACTCTTCCGCTGTAAAGTTCTGGATTCCGGAAATCCGGAAACAGGTGATGGAAGGGGTGATTGTTGTCTGATTCCAACTCGATGGGATCCTCTTTTTCGTCTTTCTCTGCATCATCATCATCATCTTCGTCCGTTTCCTCATCAGGTGCTGGTGAAGGACTGACGGGAGGTCCCCAATATGAGAATTCGTCGTCTGGAGACGGAGAACCTGAGAATTTACTGGCAGAGTTGATTTCCGGGATGAGGTTCAGCCACAGGGCGAGACGATGAGCGTGGAAGTGGGACCGAACTTTCGGTTTGCCCTTGGGATCTGAAATTTGAAGAAAATAAAAGAAAAGTAATTGGTAAGCTGTCGAAGGCGTACATTTTTTCGAATTTGCTGACAATGATTTTTTTTCAGATGATGCACGTTACGGGAAAAACAATCATTTCTTGCATTTCTTGGAGAGTATACAGCAGTACTTCCGAAGACAAACGATTACGGACACTAATCCGAATCAGAAATCCCGGCCAAGAAGTATTTGGTTTTGGTATTTTCATTCGTTCTTCGAGGAAAATGAAGATTGCTTAGAAAATGTTGTTTTATATTTTTCTTTAAAATCCCCGAGATATTCATGGGATACCTTGAAAAATCTTATAAAAAAATAAAATCTAGCTCCGACAAAGCGATTGGAACCACGAGAAAAGTTTGTCGAAGAGAAATTCGAATAAAATTTCGGCTATAAGGACTTGAAAATTAATCTTGGCAAGCAATGTTTCCTGAAAAAGCAATTCTACTGCGTAAGGATGAATTACTCGTTCTGTTTCAGTTTTTAAATTTCTGTTTTTTTTGCTGCTCTGGTTGAACACGCGAAGTAAAAGAAATAAAAAGTAATCCGCTAGTAATTTCAGGCATTTAAAGAAACATCCCTGATTCTCTATCGATGACCATTCATTCAATTAAGATTGATCAATGAAATAAATCAACGTAAAGGAATATATCGTTGAACAAGGGCGATTGTATCTTGTGACAGAAATAATCATTCCGTCATTATTTAAATCATTCTCTTTGGCCTGTTCGTGTCACCCA
This sequence comes from Notodromas monacha, assembly GCA_905338405.1. Classification (NCBI taxonomy): domain Eukaryota; kingdom Metazoa; phylum Arthropoda; class Ostracoda; order Podocopida; family Cyprididae; genus Notodromas; species Notodromas monacha. The sequence goes on along the minus strand of CAJPEX010000208.1, from coordinate 84,457 downwards.
AAAAATGGCCATAAAACTTTAGAAAAAATTACACCAAAAATAAGCTTAAAATAAAGCACAAAAAAGAAGGAATATATTTGCACTGTTTTTTCATTCGAAAATATTCAACAGAAATTTGTCTACCTTCTTCCACCCTCGTCTGCCCATTTTCATACAGTCTGAACTAACAGAGAAAATTCTCTCACATAAATAAACAAATAAAATAAATATAACTGATTCTGAGACTCGGATTTTCTCCGGTTCATGTGGTGATAATTCAAAACTTGGATCAACCGTTTTCAAATACCCCAGCAGGGAATGATTCAAAGAAGAAACAACTAATTATGTTCGCTAGTTGAATCACAATCACTTGACAAAATTACCTTAAAAAAAATTATCTGCTGAGCAGCAATGCGCCGAAAATCCCGGAAACGCAAAATCACTCGTGCTAAACCATGAAAACTCAGAAACAATCTCAGTGGCATAGGAAATTATTTTTATGCGCTTAGGAGGATGCAATTTTCCTTGCATTTGAATGTTCTGCCAATTTTGCATCTGTTTTATTCATAAAGAAAAAAAAATCAATTGCATCGGTTTAGTGAAGGAACACGACGCATCAATGAGGCCACCGAAAGAATGAATCGATTCATCGCTAGCCCTGTCTGCCTTCCTCGTCGTGGGCTACATAGGCATGTGAAAGGGATCCATTGAAAAGAAAATATTCAGACGACTGCTCTCGAAGAAGACGAAGGATCCTCTCCCCCAACAGAAACGCTAATCCGCATCAAGAGATCCCTCGCCGAGGACTTGCAGGCAATCCTCCATAGCACGTCTGTCTCTTTCTCCTGTTTGGTCGTCCATGTCCTTGTCGAACATTTTCGTGTTGCAGCACCAGCTGCTTTTTGCTGGTGCTGGAGGAAAATGCCTCGACAGACGCTTGGGAGCGTCCTGGCGGAAAATTCCCTGGGATTCCAATGTCAAGACGGAAGCCGACACTTTTGCCGGCAGCCTCTGTTCTATACACGTCTATCCCTTTTCAAAGCATCCATTTCCTTGATCCACGGAACATCATCGCATTCGCCCGATGATGAAAGGCCTCCGTATTCTTATGTGCTTTATGAGTCCCGTCTATATAGATCCACATGTGTTTGACCATTCATCATACCGATGAATTGCTGGGAGGGTCCACGCGGGTTAACGAGTGATATGGTGTGTACGATACATTATACCTGGAATCTTGAACGACATCACATGTTCGATATTAACAATCTTCTGTCATGAAGAAATGCTTTTTCTAAAAGCTTATGAAGTGTTCTTGAATCGGTCGAAAGTTTTAATTTTTCACGACGAAAAAAAATCTGCTGCATGCTCGAAAATTCAAGCTCAATAACCTGCTTCATTTTTCACTGATTGAAAAAAGGATCAAATGTATGGGGCTTTGCAAATTTTTATTTTTTTCGTGATTCATAGGTTAAGGAATTGAAAAAGTTTTCTTCTTTAGCAAATGAAATTTTCAATATTATAGAGTAAAATGAGTTTTATTGAATTTTTCTGCGAGAAAGCTGTCATTTTTCATAATCTTTCGAAATTTCAATGCAATTGTTTCTTCCTTTCCAAAATTTTGGCTTGCTCAAATAAGTCAAATCTAAGCTTACTGGGTTTAGAGTTAAATTATCCAAAATTCATCATTTTTGGAAGAGATACGCGTCCATAAATTTGCATTTAATTTTTTGAAATCCTTAATTCAAGAAATGAACACAGCATACGAATTCTCAAACTTTGACGAAAACAACCTGCACCATTCTAAATACTTTGAATGTGGAATTTCGGCGAATCACTTGTTTTAATAAATGTGCTGAGACGAAAAAAAAGAGCTTTCTGAAATTTGTTTGCAAGGCCCAGTTGTTTCGGGGAAATATTTTCGAAAATGGCGGAGGCGGTAGTTCAAGTCAACGTATTCAATGCTATCTGCTAATTTTGCTGTTGTAAAAACTGCTCCACAGAGTTGATTAATGGATCGTAAAATTCAAAGATTGACGAGGCAAACTCAGTCAGTCAAGCGACCGGGGATTTCAAGTTTCCCGAACTATTTTCGCAGATCTCGAATTCATAACGTCAGAGCGAGATTAACGAAGCGCAGACGAGTAAACGAATATACATGCGATTTTCTCCGCAATCTAATATTTTCAAGCATTCAGATTACCCTTCCGATCAAACGAGAGAAAGATCGGTAAATCAATGAAATGCAAACATCAAGTTCCATATACCTCGGGGGTGGAATTCGAATGATGGAGTGCCCCTCGGGGTGTATTCCTTTTTCGATGGCAGTCCGTCGTTATATAGAGGATGCGAAGCACGATCACGAGAAAGAGAAACCCCTTCCTTCCTTCTTTTTTTTTTTGCTGTTTGTTTCATACACATACGTATATACACACGAGGATTCAAATGAATTCGAGAAATGCCCTTGATGTTTCCTCGGAGAATCGGAAAGCGTCGAAATTCCGCCGATATCCCAGCGAGTTTTCTGGTGTGGCAACGCAGTCCTGCTGGGGCTCATCAGGGAGCTGCTCTCAAGCGCTGCCATGAATGGGCCCATATTTCTTGATCGGACAGCCGATGTGTCGGCAATAGAGCATCATTCCGGACGCAGTGAGAGGACGGAAGAAGAGAACGAGTGCCAGATATTACCAGGCTGCAGGATAGTCCTTCGTCTACACCCTATACGACCTTTACTGGTACTGTTCCTCATGCTTTCTTCGAATATTGCGCCGGAATAACCAGCATTTTTCTCGCCGAATGCCCAACAGTGGCTTCACAACCTGTAGACCAGTGTTTCAAAACCTTTCTGGGCTCGCGAAGGGGCGAATTTTCAGAAATTTTTTTGTGGATCGGCAAATTTCCCAAAATTGTTCTCTGGATGAGTGGCAAAATTTTAGAAGACTCAAAAAAGTTGTGTTTGAAAGTGGTATTTAAAAAGCTTATGTAGAAAAAATCAAGTCAAGAAAAAATGAAGCAGCTTTAATGGAATGTCTTCAAAAAAAAGAGCAAGGTGGGCTGAAGAAAAGTTTCTCAGAAAAAAATTAAGATAATTTATTTCAGCAGGTGAAAATTTGTCTCATTGAAAATTATCAGGAGAAAACCAAAATTTTATTTTTCATCAGATAATGTCAACTGCTATTGTATTTCAGAAATTTCATATACTGTAAAGATAAAAAACTTAAATTCTGCTTTTGATACATTCATATTATGCCAAAGAAAATTTCCCTCGGACTGGCAAAACAATTCTGCGGACCATGGGTTGGGGGACACTGCTGTATAGACCATCCTTTTAAATTAGCACTAAAAAAACCAAATCGCCTGTTGAAAAATATGAACACTCGTCCGCACGATCTCTCAATCTCGGAAATCATTCAAAATTGAAATATGAATCATGCAACAAACCCTTTTTTGACGAGGTTGAAAAAATTTAGTCATTGAACATCAATTGAACGCATGTGAACGTTGAATATTAATGATCAACGCTTCACGAATGTTTAGCACAGTAAAATCCAAAATCAAATGTTTTTTTACGCTAAAATGTGCAGGATTTTGAAATGAGAATGTTCTTCCCGAATCCCTTCGTATAGTTCGTTAAAAAAGAAAGCTGCTTACTGTATATACTAAGCTTCAGAAATAATTTTATGCGCACTTTTCGAAGAATTGTCACCTGCATGTCAAGGATATTTAAAAAAAGTTCAGGATAAATTCACCTAAAATTGCAAGTCGCCTATAATCGATAGAAGACGACTTACGAGGGACATCTTGGAATATAAAGATTCACTTTTTGTGAAGAAAACGCGACGAAGATTTCAACTCGAGCTTCCTCAGTTTTTGAACTGCAGTTTCGTGATCCGAAATAAGGATAAGAAGTTGTTGTGGAAGTTTTTATAATATTCTGGAAGTATTTGTACTGCTTATGGCTCTTGTTCAATTTTGTTCGAAATAATCTTTGTCGAAAAATTCTACAAAAAAAAACCCACAACCCAGCCGCATATATAACATTAGTTCTTGCTTTTTCTCCTCCTGCGTATTTCCTGAAAAATATTGGTTTTAAAACTTGTCTTCTTATAAAATGTTCTCTTCGAATCCCATGCGCATATTCATTTAAAGTCGGCTGCATGCATCCGTTTTGTAAACCATGAGGAAATTTTCCCATTTTCAAAAAAAAAAAAAGACAGGAAATCATTGGAAGAACGATTACTTGTTGGACTTTAGAATCGTTCCCATGGCTTCATTCCATCATTGGAGCAGAAATCTGACGAGACTGTCATGTGGCGAAAGATGAAGGGTGGACTATCTGAGCGGAATGAAAATCGGATAGACAACGACCGCTATTTGTCTCTTCTTCCAATATTTATAGTCCATGAAGGCCGCCAAAAAAAAATAAGAAAAAAAAGAAGATAACATTTCGCGAGGATCGACACTTGGCTGTTACATGTTCTGATGCTAGTACAGTATAAGGATGGGTTTTATGCATGCCTCATCTTCCGAAAATGGCCGAGCGGGGAATGCGGCCGTCGGAAGCAAAATGCGAAAATATTCTCCGGGAAGATTGCTCACCGATTTCCAGGTACTTTTGCATCAGCAGGTCGTAAGCGGGCCAGTCAAAGTTTTTCAACTTCCATTTTTCCTTCAGCGGCGACTTGACACTCGCCACGCTCCGAGGAAAATTCGGGTTCCTGCTCGTGAATGAAAACATAGTATGATTTTTTTGTAAATTAGAGGATCGCTTTAATATTCTGCCATAAAATCTGGGAAGTTAGTCCTCTCATCTTATATTTTTGCACAGGTCACTTGAGCGCTTAAGGATATTCCTTTTAAATATAGTTTGACGTCTATGCACTTTATGAGACTGGAATTCTCGAATATTCTGTCAAGACTGAGTAAAGATTTTTTTTCAATAAACGCCTATGAGACTGAAATTCTTGATGTTTTTCAAGACTGTTTCGGTAATGCAGGAATTGAATTAGAATTTATGAACGCATTTTCGGTAAATTTCATTCAAAATTTGCTGAGATTTTAAAAAGAGGAAAATGTTAGAGCATGATGCAGTAAAATCTAGTTACAACAAAGCCATTCAGTCCAGTAAAATATTATAGACGAGACGTTGTAGCGAAAATATCGTGTAAAGGAACTCTTTTAACATTGTGACTATTGGACATCAGGAACCTGGAAATGACTCGGTTGTAATCGATTACTCGTTATAATGAGATTCTACTGGATTATTTTTGGATCCTTATCACTTCGCAATAAAGCGACACTCACCCAGATTTTGCGAAATTGGTCCACTGGGTCATGAGTATTTCCGAAATTAACTGATCTGTTGTTGAAAAATTCGTCGGCACGTTGAGATACGAGTCCACCAAAGGAGCACCAACCAAAAATGACACGTCATCTCCGAACACAGCCCCAGCAATCTGCAAATAAATATTAAACCTCATTATTGAAGCTCGGATTCAAAAACATTTTTGCACGTAAAAGCGCGGAATCTTGTTTTGGGATAGCATTGGAAAAAAAATATTTTTCCTCCAAAGCAAGGATGAACAGTCAACACTGAATCGATATTTTAATACTGAATATGATGAGTAAAGGAAGTGGGGTTTTGAGAATTTTTTTTTCAAATAGACAGGACGTTTCTCTGTGCTCAGAGCATTCTAACATGGCTACATTTCAAAATTTTTCAAAGAAATATTGAAAGGCTTCAGAACACTCCCGTAGATAGAAGTTTCCGGAATATGAATACTTCATGCACATCATTATTGGAAAATTTTTATTTTCTCATCAACCAAAGCGGTTGAAAATTTTCCTGAAATTCTGAAAAACGGAAGAACCACATTATGCATAATAGTAGTATAGATTCGATCGAAGCTCGTGAATTTTTTTCTCGCGCACTTGGAATATAATACTCGCATAGCATTATGATTTTAAACTCAAAAAATACAGATGAATCATGTCAATTTAGTAAATTTTGCATTGATCAGCAGGATTGTGCAATGAAATTAATTTACTGCAAGTCACAAGCTTCACCTTGGAGTTCCTTCAACACTAATGACGGTTTCCAGTCTCAATCTGACGCTTGCAAATAATACGTGCTGGCGCAATTAATATAACCTTCCCATTATTCACGGAATATTCTAAAGTAAATCTTATAGTTCACGACTATATATAATTTATTCAGAACGCTGAGCCATCTACATTACAGTACATTTATAATTTAGTATGCTATATTTTGGAACGCTGCTGGTACTGCGGCATAATTCTCAATGTTAGGGTTAATATCAAGGTAGATTCAGCTTCTTACTATTAATCAAGGATTTTTCAAATTTCAACGCAAACCTCACTTTGAAGTTTCTGTTGAGAATTTGTGAAGCATGAGAAATATGATTTAAAAAAGACAATACTCTAGTTACTTCAAAAAGTGACAAATCACTCTCAGAAAAATCGGAAAAGGATAATGGTAAGATTCTGATGAAGAAAAATTGGAAAATTGAGAAAATATCACCACAAAGAGCTTAAAGAAAAGTTCACAAAAATGACTAATTTTTGTGTTAGAAATAATGCATCTCTTCGCTCGTGTAAGATTATTTCCCAGCAAAAGTCCAATTCACGCTATTTTTTTTTTTAGGTTTGGTATTCCTGGGGTGTAGGAATAATTTTAAATAAAGGTCAAGAAGATCCCATCTGAGCGTTGTGAAGAAAATGAATGATGGGTTCATTTCTTTCCTTCCCGTAGAGTCAGGGTTTTCTTGCCAGCCCATGAATTCTGGCTTGACTAAAGGTCACCGAAAGTCTGCCTGGGGTGTGTGACCCAAGTCCAAGAATTTCTGATGTAATTTAACCCTATTTTTCGAAAAAATACTATGCATTATTCTGAATTGAAAAAAGTTCATCTTTTCGTGGAATGCAGAAAAAGTGATTATTTTCCAAGCAAAAAGTTTCTTTAAAAAATTAAAATTGAATGTCACCATGCAGACTCGAGTAATATTGACAATAAGCGAAGTTTTTCAAAATTTTACTGGTTTTTGAGCACCGCATTTCGTAATTTTGTTAGCTATTTTGCGGAAGGGCTATAAGAAACTTTTGAATCAAGCCAGCAAGATGCATTTTTGTATCAAATGTTTTCGCGTGATCCTAATTTCAGAATGCGAAAAGAAAATTTACTAGCTTTTAAAATTTTCCCCCAAGTTTTTCTACAGAAATAAAGGGGACTTGTGCTATTTCCATCCTTGAATAGAACATACTCGTACTCCAAATCCGTACTCTTATAACATTTCGCTAGATTTTCCAGTCTTTAGTCAAAAAGGTTTTCAAAAATTATTTCGTGTCAGGAATTTTATGGGAAGATTTTTCCAAAAAACATGCACGCTTTTCCGTCCACATCATTCCGAAATGATTTTCAATTCAAGGTACTGTATATATAGCAATCGATCTGCCTTCAATTAACTAAATCATGAAATTTCCGCAGATGCATGTCAAATATTTTTCGTAGAAGGAAAAGGATATGATATGCGATGATTATTGGAAAACATTCCCTCCGAAACTTGATGCTGAATCATTGGGTTCCATTTCCGGCAAGGCGACCCAGTTTCCGGCTACAGGAACCGGGTCTACATCCCTCGGAAAATTCGGCGAATTTTTTCATGAACAAAAAAATTCAGTCTGCATCCGTCATGTGATGGAATGTCGCACGCCTCGGTCTGGAATGAAACCCAGTCACGTTCCGACGCCGTCCCAATCATTCGGAAACGACGCAATGAGCGAAGACGGCGGGTTGAGCCTCAAATGAGGCCCGAACTTCGATTTTATCGATCCCTTCCCGAAGGGTTTCGTTCGGTGTGTTCAACAATGAGCGACGCTGTTCGTGATTGCCGGTGGGCGCGTGAATGACGGATTCCAAAATGCCTGGCATTCAATTTTCCCACTGAAATCGTGATGTGCATCGATGATCGTGTTTTTCCCGAGAACATGAATTTCCCGGGTTGTCATATCATCTGCGGGATGAATATCATCGCCTATTCTTGCAGGTTTGAGGTCCACGTCACAACACCGGGAGTTTTTTTTTTGTCGCGAGCATTACAAATTTGTTGCTTCGTTTTTTTTTCTTTCTTGTGGTTATACGAAGAGAAACTCGTGGCACATTTGCTTATTTTCAATAATATTTTGCTGTCCCGAGATTTCTTTCGATTAGATTTTTTAAAAATTTATTATTTCATTCCAAATATTTTGAACACATTTAGTTCGATTTTTAAATTCGATCTTCGGGCCGTTATTGCGCGAAAGCTGCATGGGCCGGTCTTCGGGTTTAAAATCAATGAAATGCTTTTTTAGAAAATATATTCGCCGTTTCAATGTTTTTCTCAGAACTTTTTTCCAGATTAAGGTAATCAAGATCTACTTTCTTCAAATGATTAGGAAAATCGAGAAGATGGCGCTTCTAACATGTAATTTGGTTGAGCTTTTCATGAAAGAAAATCGTCCCTCGTAATTTTCCCGTCATCCATTTTATGAAGAAACAAGAGTGGGCTCGAATGATCTTTAAAAAATTTGAAAGATTGAACTAAAATTCACCACGGCGAATGATAATATTTACGTAAAATATGATAGCTGGAAATTAAAGAAAAATTAGGCGATCGTTCCTGTGATACTGTACATCATTTGTCGTTCATAACTTCGATACTTTCAGTGTCCCCTGATTAGTCAACGGGTAAATGATTATGAATATCGCCGTTTGTCTCGTGATTTGATACCTTACAGACACTTGATGTGAAAACTTGATTCATGAAAATTTTATTGAAGAAATATAATTTTCAGAGTACAGTCTGTGATTATGGCATGACAGAGTTTCTGGGGTAGACATCTTCTGAATATTTTTTTTTAGCAAAAAATGAGGAACTGCATGAACATTGAATGAACTTTCAGTGCCAATAATGAAGCCGACACAGGACTGAATTGAGAGACTCGGGCCTTGAAAAATTGCGTCTCTTGAGAATGATGAGAGAAATATCGCGAGAACCGTATACAGTATATACACTGATGAGAAATGCGCATTTCAAATCCGGTTCGTTACAAACACAGGAGTACCATTCGTCTTCCTCCACCATTTCTGCCTGACGTTGAGGTTTCATTGATTTATTTAGCAGGGAAAGAAGTACGGCATACTTTGGGGAACAGCAGCCATAGAAACAGCGAAATCTGCATTATTCATTGCGGTGGACGAGTTCACCAGACATCTTATACGCAGTATCCCCTTCATATAAGTTACGGTATTGCACATGTCGTGGCGAAAAGTCTCAGCTGAGGTCAAGTATTTCCAAATGGATTTGCCTAACAAATGAGATTACTGAGATGCATATGCGAGCTTCACCGGAGGTATATTGAACTTGTGCTTATAGTTCCAGGTGGACTAGTCGCCGATCAAGAATAATGCAGAAATTTCATACCATATCCCGCTTCACCATGCAAAAAAATCATGAATTAATTGCCCTCAATTTAGCATTTTCAATCGTAATGTTAGCAGATATTTAAAGCTCTCTCAGAATGTTCAGGATAATTGAACCTTTTATTCGGAAGCTCCAAGGAAGCTTGCATGTGTCACGATATGCGCAATTTTCGAAAATTGATCCCGATTGAAACTCCGCTGATATTAAATCACCGATAATTTCAGGAAGTTTAATAAAAAAAAGAACTTAAAAAGGCTTCAAAGACGTTCCTAGCGATGATACTTGCCTTATAATATCATTTGGATTATTAAACACTTGGAATATAATATATAGTCCCGTTTCTAAAATAGAACATGAGTTACTGTATTAAAATACTGCACATGCAATTTATGAAGCATTAAAGGGCTTCATCCTCTTGAAATTAACGACGATTCAAAATTTATGAAGCAATCATGCAAGTACCTTGCGTGGAAAATGAAATTTAAAATTCGGGAAAGGAATAAGCGGAAGAAAAGTTCACCCACAAATTAATAAATCTCGCCAGCAAACTTTTATTATAATTTTTCTACACAATGTCCTATTCTCAGGAAATTGTAAATTTTTAATTGAAGAAGTCCAAATAATGCTCCAAACACGTAATGTTTAATAGCTTAATATTTTAAACTAATTATTTAATTGAAAATATATTCATAAAGACATTATTCGTGAGAGTGTCAAATAGAATTCAAGGGCTTCAAATCCTCTCGAAATTGACTCGATTCGAAAACTGCACCCATCCTCGCCTTTTAAATATTCAAGAGATACTTAAACACTAATTCATAAAAATTGCACGTCCTTTTCATCAAACACTTCCGGAGTAGATTCTAGCGATTTTCTTTTTTTCTACGCCAGAGAAAAAAATATTTCTATTTATATAAGCTTTTGGAAACACGATGACAATCGTGCATAGACTTGGATTCAATAAGTATTTCTTGCCTTTCAGAGAACAAGGTCTGATTTTTCAAAATTCTCAGTAAGGCGGATAAACCTATTATAGAAGCAAAATCGAGGACACGAGAACACCATAAGCTGTGTAGAGCTGCAGAGAATCATGCATCTGCTTCCGACCACGGGAAAGAAATCTTCCGACGTTCACCCACACATACATATACAATATATATATGCGTAATAGAAAGGGGGAACAAAGTGCGAAGCAATTTGCATTCCAAACAATGGCGTGTGGGATTAATTTTTTCCCCCTCGTTTCAAGTGCACGCAAGTTTCGGTGTCGTCACGCAGCCCAATTTTCTTCGTCTTCAATACGTTAATGCCTCACGGTTTTATTTTAATATGGTTTGCTTCCTTTTTTTTAACTCCTCCAGAAATGAGAACAATGGAGATAAAGTCGACTGTAGAGGATGGAAGAAAAAATTAGAGCGACAGGTTTCTAGTTGGCGCGCAGAAAAGCGGAAAACGCGGAGGAAATTGTCTGGATATCAGGCGCTTAATGAAATAATTTCGAAGACTAATTCCGTGTTCTCATTTCAAGGTATTTTCCTCTCTCTCTTCCAAGTTAATTATTTTGTTATTTTCTGAAACACATGAAACCTTACCCGGTTCGCCTTCTCCTGCTTTCTGTTTCAATTAAATTCATCAGTCCTACGTAAAGCAACAGACGAAAGTGCAGCAATAAAACTTTCTGCATCGTCGGGCAAACGTTTGCTTCGCAAAAACAAATTCACGTAGAACGAATAATTTGTCAAAAAGTGGCGTTTCCAGAATTTTGAAGAAAGAATTATCAAGCACAGGGTATGTAAATACGTCGCTACTTTTGGAGATGATGACCATCAATATTCTTCTTCTTTCATTTCCGGAAAATTGGATCAAACTTCTGCGTTTATTATACCTGAATTTGAGACAGTTAATCATTCAAATAAGTTTCGAAAAAAAATCTTGAAATGACACGGAGCTCTTAATTTTTACGCCAAAGAGTACATACGACATTTTAAATTTTTTTATAATTTTGAGGCAACATTTTGATTCTCGAGTTACAGTCTTTTAAATTCAAGAACTTTTGCTCTTTTTGATTTCTCGGTATTGCCACGGATCCTTTAACATAAGTGTAACCCAGAAACTGATTTCCTTATTTATTCTTTTCCCCTCTCTTATTTGGGTTGAGATCTTTTCTACAAGGTTTTCGGTTCCTTGCAGCTGTTCCCTCTTGTTTTGGGGTTCCCCTCTTTTCGCGTCAGCCCGCATTAATGCGTGACGCCCGTTTATGTTCTCCTCTTCAATAGAATCGGGTATTTGTCGACAGTGATATACGACGCCCCTCTTTCTGACGAACTTGCCAATTTAGAAAGAACCTTCCTTCCTGGGAACAANTCAATAGAATCGGGTATTTGTCGACAGTGATATACGACGCCCCTCTTTCTGACGAACTTGCCAATTTAGAAAGAACCTTCCTTCCTGGGAACAAGCGTGTTTATTAAATGTATTTTATATTCATATATATACCCGGATGTATATATATTCATCAGTGTTCAAGGAACCCGCAGTTCCTCAATTTAGGCGAATATCTCGCCCATATATTTTGTATTTACCAGAAGGCATATATATACCTTCTGTGCTGTATATTTCCTCAGAATTAATCTAGATCTGTTCGCGGTTATTTCTCAGAGAGACTTGCAAATCGGTTTAGCAAGACTCTCTTTACATCTACGTATCTTGTATATTTTTGTGTGTTTGTACAACTGAAATATTTGTGACTTGCGAATATATTGAATATATTTTTTAACCGGATATTTTTATTTACCTCGGTCTACGGACAACAAATCTAATCCAAATCCAGGTTAAATGTGGACTGACTTCAGAACTAAGTAAAAATGACCTTTAACAGCATGCTTCTGTAGGTATCTGCAAATATATTGATTGTCAGTGTAAGTGATAGTAACTCTTGATGAACTGAGGAACTATAGCCTACAATATCTGAACAGTGGCACTCCGCTGCTGGTCACCTTGGTGTCTCTCTTTTTGTGTACACCAAACTACCAACAAATTCGGTCTGTTGGTAGTTCTTGGTACTCTTGAAGCAATGCTCAACAACAGCACCGATATGTTTTACAGCATGCGTGCTTTCTGCGATCCGGAAAGGTCGCCTCGCCGGTCACGTTCATTTTGATAGCCACGGGATAACCAGAGCATTTCAGAGGTCCTCCTCTCCACCACCACCACTTTGAAATATGGAGAAGAAGAACAAAAGGACGATGAGGCATAACAAAAAAAAAGAGGTTTCTTTCCCCTGGCCCTGGCCCCTGAGGGCACCGGAAGCTTCCGTGCCCGAGGCCAAGTGGCATCCGGACGGACGGACGACCGCAGCATTCTGTGCCTCCCCTTCTTCTCCTTGTGGATGCCTCGTCTGTGTGATGCTTTTTTCGATTTTCTTTTCTTTCTTTCCGACTTGTCATGAACTTTCGGCATCTTTTTGGTTGCCACCCATTCTTTTCTTTTTTTTTCTGGATGGACGGGTGCTGGAAACCTCCCTTCCTGGGTCTGCTCTCAATCTTCGTGTCCTGCTCGGCTGTCGTCTGTCTGTGCTCGGACTTTGCGGTCCAGATGCTCTGGATGGGGTTTCTTTTGCGGTGGACAGTTGTTCCCAGGGTTTCCAGCTCTCAATTTTGACATTCTATATGCATGCTCATTCGAAAGAAACGCTTTTTCTTGAGCACGATCCAATTTTTTTTGAAACAAATGAAGCCTCTGTATACAGAGAGGAGTCTATTGGGTATGAGGATTGGGGAAATGTTCAAATAAATCTCCGGTAACGTGCGGTATTTAGGGTAATTTTTAGATTTTCAACTCTCCCTACCGCCGTTCGAAAATACATTTTGTTAGCTTGATTTCAGCTTTAAAGCATGAGAAGCACTTACAAAGCTTTTTTTTTAAAAGCAGTCAGCTGATTGATACTAGTCAATGGTTTTAGTCAATTGTCCGGAGTTTTTCACTGTTTGAAAAGGATTATTATCTAAATTTTTGATATTCCAGGGCTCAGATTTCTGAGGTTTAATTCACGTGAATTAAAAAGAAAGTTTTTAAAACACCATTTCATGTTTTGAACCTAATACAGGTGGTACCTTGCAATTTGACTGTCCTGCAATTGGATGGTCAAATTTGCTGGGACGTTGACTTGCAATATAACCTCTGCTTTGCAATTTGACCGAAGGAGAGAGATGATGAAACATCAAATTTCATGTAGAAAACATGCCATTTGATGTTTTCTTGCAATTTGACCTAGTCCAGCAACAGATTATAGGGTCAAATTGCAAGGTACCACCTGTATTCAGATTCTTTAGAAAATATTTCCCTGCTCAAAGCCAGCCAGTGGAATGTTCTTCAGTTTTTGTGTGTCATTGATATTTAAAAATTTAATCTCAAGGAATTTCAGAACATCCATGCTCTCACACACATTCCAAAAAAGCGTTCTTTAGCAAAATTTCAAAATTTTAAAGCAGAAAAAAGTCATAGTAACAAGTTAAACATTGAATGTTTCAAAGAAAACAATTCAAATGATGTTGAACCATCTTATTAGAAAGGTGAATAATATCATAGATGTGAAATTTTGGAAAAATGAAACGCCTAACCAGAAAACATCTGAAGATTATGTTGGGTATAGTTGTCGAAAGTATTTTAATTGCTTTTTTAGGGAACAAATGTTCTAATTCTCACCAAATAGAAGAATATTTTTTAAATCCCTCAAATTTTGGGAATGATTATCATGTTTTCTGTCCCAAAAATAGACCTCCTCAACATTCTTGGGGTCTGAGGCACAAAGACATAATTATTCCGCTGGAATCGAGCATCAATTAAATGGACCTCCGTGTAATTGGCAGGATTTCCCGAACGAAGACCGCGTACCAAATTGCGTTCAAGTCGATGCAATTTTAATCCACCAATGTTCGGGATACGCAAATGCGGGTTTGATTGACAGGAAACTTCAAGAATGATTCGTATAGAGGTGGGTTTCGATGGGTTTCCCCCCCACGAAAGTCCTGCTTTATTCATCGCCACCGAACCCGGAATATGATGGGTGAATCTGTAATGTGCACTCGGTGTTGTTTTCACCTTTTCTTCGTCTCCTTTTTGTATGCATAAGTATACATAAGTGTCTTCAAAAAAAAAAAGTGGGACGGACACAAAGGGCAAGGAATGAAAACCAATAATTTTCCTTGGCAAATCCGATTCGTGCAACTTCGTTCCATGGCTTTATTTCCGTTTGTCAATTTTGATCCATCATTTCGTAGTCTATCGCGCGTCAGTGACTCTGACTTTGACGTCGGTTTTCGCAAGAAAAAAAAAGAGTGTTCGATAATGAATACTCGAAACAAATTACATTGCAAATGTGTAAAACCTGATGGTGCTTTTTTTCTGTAGTACCAAGAAAGCAATCACCCGAAAGAAATGTAAGAACCCCATTTTATTTTCGTTGTCTTTCAGTCTAGGATTTCTTTTCGAATCTCCCTACGCTTCTTTATTCTTTAAGAAAAAAATCTCCTCTGCTTAATCACTATAATTCCTTTCTTCATTACGATTTTCTGGGTAAGAAAATAATCTTAAATCACATGATCAACCATGAACTGATTTTTGTCCAGGTCCCCGGATTTATAATAAGTGTAACTTATAGTAATGAAGTATAATTATTTGATTTTCAAGATAATTTTGAATACATTTATTTTAGTAATGAATGATTGCGTGAATTGAAGGATAAGTCAAGTGCCCGTTTTAATTTGATTTTTGCTTTTTGCATTTGAAAAAAAAAGAATTCTAGAAAATAGAGCACGTGTAAGAAAATATTTGCATATTTTTCATCATGAAGTTTCTCATCCATCGTGCTTTTTTTTTCTCTCTCGTCTTAGCTATAGTCGTCCTACATTCATGCATTTTCCTCAGAAAGCAATTTTGTTCTCGGGAGCCGTTGATCAATTCCAGTGCTGTTGCTTCCGCTTACATTTATATATTTTTGTTTTGTTTTGTTTTCTCATTTGTTTTATTTTGAGCTGACGCGAGTTGAATGCAAAGCTCACGAAATAAATTTACTGCGTTCCACTTTAATTTTTAGCCTTTTTTATTTCTTCCAGAGATTTTGATCGATTGTACCGGTTTCTTAAGAAAGAGCTGCAGGTATATTTTGATGAAAATTTTTGTGAAATGAGGATCCGGGCATCGATGAACGGAAATTCCTCGAAACTTCGGCATCTTCATACATTTTTTCAAAATGAATCTTCATTTCGTGTTCAATCTATGGAGCGTTTGAGGATTAAAAATTGCAAGTAAACTCTTACTTTAATTATTCGGAATTCTGGAGAGGCATTTATTCTGGTTGATCAAACATCTTCGGAATCAAAAATTGAGGGAAAAAAATCCTCGAGGCGTGGGTTAACTAAAAAATTTCAGCTATAATAGCGCATTAAGCTAAGGAAAATCAGAAGTGCCAGAGTATCACATGTCACAACAATCACAACTTTTTTTAAAGAGCTTATCGGTTTTTCAAGCACGAAATAGCAGCCACTAATATAAGAGCAAGTGCATTTTGAATGAAGATATTTAAAAGAACTTGCGAAACACTAAAAAAAACTATAACGGATACTTAAGTAAAATAGCTCTTCTTACAGAGAAAGCGAGTCAGTGTGTTGAAATTAGCTTCGGTGCTCCCAAAAATTCACAGAATTTCGAAATCATGCTTCAGATTTCTAGTTTTACCCCATCAGGTGAAGTACTAATATTACTCATGCACTGAAATTCTTCGAGATAAAAGACTGAATTGAAGCATCACGAAATTCCATTCATGAACGCGAACACATGGTTTCATTTTCTCTGCGCTGATGCATTTGCAAAAAAAAAAAAAAAAAAAAAGCCGCCGAATTTATTTATATTATTAGAGAATTTTAAAAATCAGAGGTCATACATGAATTAACTGCTTTCCGAGTTCAACAATCACAGAAGACATAAGTACTGTAGTAAGATAATTACCGTAATCAATTTTCAAATGAATCCTTCATACACTTGGTTTTCTTCTTTTTTTGTGGAGAGAAGTGAGTCAAATTCCAATTTTTTCTCATTCGAATAATGAAATCTAATAAATCTATCGTGTAAAAATATATTTTCTTTCACTTTGAAGTTCCTCGATCGTAATTTTTTCTTTTCGCAGCTCTTAGTCGCGGAGTAAAACTCTTACTGCATTCAACCAGCATATCGTCGAAATAATTTCAGCAGTAAATCTGAAATACCTCGTACAGGAATAATAATACAGTAATAATAATGATAAAAAATATGGAATGAATGGAAGGAAATGGTATGAAAGAGGGGATGGGATTTCGTGAGTGAAGTCAAGCCAGATCTGTTTCGGAAAAAGAGCACGGGGTTTTTTCCCCGAAGCCTTGTTGTTACGTTTCTTGTCCGTCGCGGGACTCTGACGTTCCGTGACGTTTGCGTGCGTGTCAAGCCCAGCAGTCGTGGTTGTTGAGGAAGCGAATTTATATATTTTATATACGTATATATATGTTGTGTAGATATATGTACTTGTTGTAATATCAAAAATGGAAAAAGGAAAACTGACTGCCGGGCATGATGCTCCCCTAACCCCGCCGCTTCAAATGTCCAGAAGGCCAAAGAAAGGGCTACATCGTTTCGATCGCCTTTTTTTGTTTGTTACGCCGTGGATTGTTTTGATGAGCTTTTTCAAAGATGCAGAAAACAGACCATTTTATTTGTAAAAAGTTGGTTCTTTTTATTATAATGCACCTGGTCCGATTGATGAATAAATGAGGACGCGGACGAAGAAACGTTTTAGCAACAATAATACTATGAACGGTTTAAGATTTTTATTACGTTCATCATACCTAAAAAGAAATATTTTAAAGCATGTACAAATTTTTGCGCGAAGGCTGGTTCATAAGTCAAACAATAATTTTTTTTTACGTATACCATCATGGCGGGTAACTTCAACATTCCAGTAATTTATAGAAAATTGCGCAAACTGTTGGTCATTCGTGTCCCCTTTTTTAATGCACTTCGAAGCCCTTTCCAAAGAATTTCAAAGACACTATACAGATTGATTTGAAATCTTCAGAGAAAAGGTAAATTATTGGAAGCATTTTGATAAACGCGCCTGAATCGCAGGAGTTGATGCTTCATGGAAATCTAACAAATTTCAAATTACAGTAAAGCAATTCTTTCAAAGAAGCAGAATGCTGTCTTTCTCTCAAACTTCAGCCCGGTATAATAAAATCGTTTCACCCCTTGATCAATATATATGAACTAAGGTAAACGATGAAGAAAAAACAAAATTCCCGAATTTCAAATAGAAATCTCGTAATCTACTCTATATAGTTATCGGAAAATTATATCATTCATATTTATAGGCGTCTATCTAAACAATTTCAGAGGAAGTCCATTGTTTTCTCTGACGAAGAACAAATTTGTGGATCAGAAAGATGACGCGGATAATGCAGAAAGGCAAATTATAGAAATTAAGTGGCGGTGAATAAAGGAGGCAGTAATTCTGCGGGTTCGAATTATATTCGGAAGTATTTCTGAAAACGGGACGCAATTTGATTGCATTACAAATAAATCCAAAACTTCAAATTCATGTACTGCTGTAGTACATTTTATTGTCGTCGGTCGGAAAAAAAATAAGAAATATTTTTTTTCATCCACACTATATCCTATATGGGCAACAAAAATGTAGCGTGCTTTTCATCATCCCCATCAGCTTATTTCGTGCCCCCGCCAACATAAGAAGGAAAATGAAACCCCAAATCGTTGTTTGCTTCTCGGTTTTCGTCTTGATGCCACCGTGTCATTAACTCGGGTCATTCCTGTGTTTTCATTCTCATGAATGCTTCATTCCTCTTCAGAACGCTTTTGTTCTCCGTTGCAAACAATACATTCGGCTTTGAAGTGTTCTCTGTCTAGTAAGTAACCTTAACTTAAATACGAGTAGGGAAAAGCTTCATCCGCGGAAAATCAAAATCTAGTCTTTTGAAGAAGGCGGGTGAACATTTCCGGGATTTTAGGCCGGCTTCGATGAAAATTTTTGTGTGTTCTGTAACACTATGATGAATAGCAGTTCATCAATAAAATATTTTTTTTAGATTAAGTACTTCTCATTTTTGAAGATTTAAATGTTATACTGTATGAATATAAATTCTACAGCTTCCACTTGATATTTATTCTTTGGGTTTATGCACTAAAATTCTTGAGAAAATTTAAATTGCTGTTGCAATCAGGGGTCCACTTCCCTTTTTGCACACATGCTGATTTACCGTATTTACTTGAGTATCATGCGCCATCAAATAAGGAGCAAACCAGGGTTTTTCAGTTGGAAATTTTGCTAAAATCTTATCCCTGAGTAAGACGCGCACCCCAATTTTTAGTGAATCTGAAACCACAAAATTTTGAAAATAAAAACAAAAAATGACTTCATACATGAATTGAACAAAAATCTGGTCAGTTTTCAACTGTTTCATTACAAAAAATTTTTCTTGTTACATTTGTTCCAAATTTCTCCATTATAATTAAGTATAATGCACACATAACTTCCTAAAAATTCTTGGAAAAGTTGTACCCACGTATGATGCGCACCCCTCTTTTCTTCTGAAATTTGAAAAAGACGGTGCATGTGGGACTTGAGTAAACACAGTATTTAAAAATCAAATTCCAGTGGATATTTTCAGTGGAGTTCAATTTTCATCCCTAATTTTGTGCATCAAATAAATAATTTTAAAAAGTTAATCACTCATACCTTCATTCTACAAATCTACAATATACTCTGTGGGAGTTTGTTGTGGCTAACTTCTTGACCATGTAAGAAAAAATATGAAGGACAATAAGAGCACAATAATTATTTTCATACCAGCATATGCGCCTTTTTTCAAAAATGAGAAGGATGAACATGAACAGACATTTTTCAAAGGTGCAAGAAGTTTTGCAGAAATAAATTCATTCATACATTTAGGGAACAAGGCTTTTGAAGTCACTGTTTGCACCAAAAGCTTGTGCATCAGTTAGATATAAGAATCTGGCATGAAGGTTTTTCAGATGCTTATAACCAAAGAAAAATTCAGGTTCAGAAAAGTACCTCAGAAAAACATTACGCGTGTCTTACTTCAGGATGGGATTTGATTCAAAATGTTGGATTAAAAACGCATTTGACTCGAGAGCACGTGTGGTATATACTCGAGTAAATAAAGCTACAAAACTGAAACATCGTTCATGATCAAGTCAAGAAAGAAATGTAACAGTTCTGCGTATGAAATAAAATAGAAAAAAATCCCTGAAACATCCAATGTTTCTTGGAAACACGACACTGTGCCTCAGAAAGGTCCGTCAGCACGAACGTCATGGCCGACAGGGGAATAACACACACATGCTCACGTGCATTTGTTTGCCTCTAACCCCCAAAGCACACATACACATGTCTGAATTTATGGTCATGGATGTGCGAGACTTGTTGAATTTCGACGACGTGGAGTTGAATGAAGAACATACATATGCACATACTGTACAAGGCAAGGTTCGTGTCAAGTGCGACCCGCCTCGTCAATTCGCATGCATATATATCGGCTCGAAAAGCGATGAAAGGTTTTTCGCGTCGAAACAAAATATATATACTGTACTATATAACCTCATGTATATACAACCTAATTCTAAAAGCGGCGATTCGGATGCAGACAAGGACATTTTTTTGTCGAAAAAGAATACGGAGCATAAAGAAATTTTTTTTTTTTTAATCTACGAACCAAATTCAGTTCAAATTTTTTTTTTCGACTTGAAAATATTGAAGCGGAAAATACTTGCGATGAGAATGCGATAAAGCAATGTCAGACAGCTTCTTTGGAAACTTGAAAGAAAAAAATATTATTAGTGAAGTCTCCCGGCTTTGCAAATTTAATCGTGAATCTGACTCGAAAGTACATTTCCATGAGAATTACACAAGAAAAAAATTTTTTTTTTTTTTACAAATTTTAACTCGTTCAGTGCGCACAGTATGATTTTACTGCTAAGAACTAATGAAATATATTCAATCATGTTTCGAAATTCAGTTTCTCCTTTCAAATAGCGCTGAAATGGAACAAAAATATTTTGAATTCTGGAATACATTAGCTGACCTTGGATCAGCGAATTCTAAGGAATATGATGACTAAATTTTCAGCTTCATTTTCGTACATATTTTTGCGACAAACTTATTCCATCTGCAAAAATCACCAGGTGACTCATTGTGTTATCTCCTAGTGTTTCCTTTTCAAATGCTCAGAAATACGGAGTTTATTTTTTTCGAAACTGTACAGAAAAATTCAATTCATGATTCATCAAAATGAAAAAATAAATCGGTTGCTGGCTTCGAAAAGCTCTTACCACTTCATATACTGTATGTATAATTCATGACGTATCATCAAGAAAAAGTCTCCTCGTCAATGTCTTTTAAATGAACTGAAATTGAATTCCGTCGAATGAATCTGGAATTACGGCTTCTGTTTAAGGACGCATCATGTTACTCATTGAGGCCATCATGGAAATGGAAGCAATTAACTATATGATTCCAATATTGCACTGCAAATACTTGAAAACACGTCAATAATATATATTTAAAGAAAAGCAGCACTTCTAAAAGACGGTATTCGCTCGGGAGATATAAAAACAGAGAGGAATCCACGACACAATCCAAATAAATAGGTCGGATGATTCGAGAGAAGGCTCTGAAATACAGAGGTTCGTTGATCGATTGATCCACGTTTGTTGCTAGGTTTCGGCTCAATGCTAGTTATATTATTTTTTATTCTTTTTGCTCATTGTGTGTGTGTGTGTGTGTGTGTGTGTGTGTGCTCTAGTCGGTGTCTTGTTGTTGCTGGGCAAGGTGATTATTTCAATATTTATTAGCTCGCGTTGCCATCAATTCCCACTCGTGTGCAGAGGTCAGACGAGATCTCACGTTATCCTCGCCGGACGAAGTGGAAAATAAGGCAAGAAGATAGATGAGCCCCTGCTGGTCGGACATATTTGTTTTGATCTCAAGATGGAAGCTGCCAGTGATTCCGGGAGAGAAAAAGAAACCTAGTACAAATCTCAGCAGTTCCATAATAGCGCCAACTTAATATTAATTGATATGGGCGCATATACAAGTGAAAATCACGCATGTCTACTTTTATAAAAAAAAAACCTTGCAACCTGAATGCTTGCAGACCAGCAAACTCCCAAAACATTTTCTGCAGACTGGCAAAGTTTTGTAAAATTTTTGCAAACCCACCAAAGTTTTGCTTGAATGTTATTAGGCAGGTAGGTGAAAGAAAAATTCAGATAGGAATGTTATCAAATGATTGAAAAGGTGGGCTTAAAGAAAAGTTTCTCAGAATGAACAATTAAAATAATTTATTTCAGCCAGTGAACAGTTGTCCAAAGTTAGGAGAAAAGGCAACTTTTGTTTTCATCAGACAATTTAACTGCCATATAATTGTCCTTACAAAATTTTAGGTAATGAGAACAGATTTAATCCCAACTTTTGATAAATGTATGAATGAATGAATGAACATAACACTTTATTTGCCGCTTTTCAGCGTTCACAAGGCACAACCAAGACCCCCGCATCCAAACCCCCCCCCCCCCCGCATTTTTTGCATAAATGTATTATGCTGAAAATTTCCTGCAGACCAACAAACAACTTCTGCAAACTGGCCCCAGTCTGCAGGCCACAGGTTGGGGAACATTGCTCTCTAAAGATGAGATTAGGTGTGCTTTGATGCCACAGCTTTTCATTTATATCAAATTATAGAGCATAAACAACCCATATAAATGAAAGAGTCCCCAGGATGAATTTGTTGAAAACCCCATCATTGAAACTGTTCATTGAAAAGAGGTGCCACCCCCAATAATTATAAATCTAAAATGATTGGCAGCCGCACAATGAAACACACTGAGAAATCGAAATTCTTTGAAGTATGGATTTAACTTTGAAAGTCCCTAATTATTTCCTATCGGATTCCCATTCTAAAATGCACCACAATTGAAAATAAAATATGTTGAATAAGATTTTCTGATTTTCTGTAAGAACAAGAGTATCATTCCTGAATTAAAATTTTTTTGCAAGGCAAAATGGCAGCAATTAAGAAACATGTTTGTTACGTAAGATTTTTTCTGTGTGATTGATTTTTTTTTTCAGAGACCATGTTGCATTTTTGAGAAGTATCAGCAGTTTGTTGTGCATTACGCCAATTCTGTGCAACAAATCTCATTCAGTATACTAGATAAGGATCTACTGTACTCAATATCTTCAGCTATTTCAAAATTTAGACAGCAACTGGATTTTTTTACTATTATAGGCAGAAGATCCAGGATGTTTTGCATTCAATTCGCTTCTGGTTTGACGAAAGGTCACCACAATTAACGCAGCCAAGTGGACAAAGTCCAAGATTTTCTAGAACAAATAAACCTTTTTTCCAAATCGTTAATTTTATGGTATAGGAAGGCATACAAAAATGCCACCCAGTGAGGTATTTTTTTTAAAATAAAAATAATTTTCCTAGAGAAGATTAGACTTCTCCTGACTTTTGGATGCGACGGTGAGTCTAAGTTTTTTAAAATTTCTGAGCTCTTGGGCGACTAATTTTGAAAAAAAAAAACATCCTGGCTAAATGAAATGGAACGATTACAAAATCAACTTGGAGAAGGAGAAAACTCTCTTCACAGCCCATAATCTGACAAAATTACTAACTGTCCAAACACAAAAAATTATATTATTGCAGCTCTGTGAGAATATGCCTGTCAGTTCGGTTGCGATAGCGGGGGTGCCTTCACAACTCACCACCCTCCAAAACCCCGCTATTCCCCTGAAACACTGTACAGTACTGCTGTAAAGCTAGTGCAGATAGGTACTACATGCACACACACAAAAAAAAATCCTCGGAGTGCGAAGAAGGGACAATGAGTGTCCCATGAAAGGAACAATAAGGGGAGCAGTCCCACGCCGAGCGGTCGTTCGTGCTGGTGAATGATGATCGATTGATGCAAATTGAGATTTACGCTCAAAGCTCAGCAGAGGACCCCGAGGGGGGGTTCTTAATTGCCCTCTTCTAGACAGCCTCTTCCACACAGGGGGGCAAAAAACAAAAAAACAAAAAAAGGAAAAAGGGGGAAAAAAAGCGCAAATGAAGGACCAGCGGCTCTATTTGCCTGAGATCTTACAGCTTCAATTACCTTCATCCCTCGTATTTCCGCCTCTCGACTGGGGTTTTCTTGCCCCGAAAATCCACAAGGAAAACATGAATATATGCAAATAAGAAGACTCGTCCGAAAGTTTCGTGAAAATTTTTATTTTCTCAATATCACCCGTTGATACCCACACGCAAAACCCTTTCATCTCCCGACCAAATCCAAACATGGTTTTGGGAGAAAATCGTGCCGCAAGAAAACTCATGTGATATTAAAAACTTGTACGATGTAAGATAATTTTTCTATTCAGTAACGTTATTCGTAGGTGCACCTCGCTTAAAAGCCATTTCAACTAGAGGCAAAATTTAAATCTGTTATATGTGACCAATCCCCTCCACTCACACGTAACAGCAAGGTTTATTTAAAAAATAATCGAAAAAATTCCTGTATAATTGAATTTTTCGTCTATTGTTTGACGCGAATGGATAAACAATTTTTAAAGGTATTTTTAGGAGCTTGTATAACGTAGAAAATACATTCATAAAATGAAACATTGTCCAACGTCATTTTCGCGCAGCGAGAATTTTTTCCCGTAATTATTTCAAGAAGATTTGCGATCGGTTGAGTGCTTGATTTCCTCATTACATGATACTTTCAGGCGTTGAAAACATTTGCTTGAATCCACACGCAAAACCTGAGGACTATAAAACAAGGCAGAGAGCAAGAAAAAAAAAGGTATAATAACCCTGATTGATTCAATTAGCTTCTATTCCGCCAATGGCAGAGCACTGCGGCCATTTTCGCTTCTGACAACGGCCCCCGCTTCGAAATCATAATCATTGATTTCCGCAGCTCGTTTCTGCTTCAGTTAACAGCCTAAAATTCATCGGATAAAGAAAGGAATTGGGGCATTTCAATTACATCCATGGGACACCATTTGAAGCCCTTTCCCTGACTCAGAATAAGGGCTGTTAACTGGAGCAAAACCTATACTTGGATCTACTCAAACAAGAACTTTCAACGAAGTTATTTCAGTGACTGGATGAAATTCCCTTTCAATTAAATCGGAGATTTCTAGACAAATGAAGTTACTGTACTTGACATAATATGTCATGAGAGATTTGCATCTTTCGATTTAAGACGCTTTTAAGCATTCGTGATTCAAATAACGCAAGATGAATAAATTGTTTGAAAGTGAAATTCAAGAAATTTTCTGCCCAAATATTCCATTAAAGTTGAAATATTTCCCTTAAAAGTTGATTCTGGAAGATAATTTTCCGAAAATGCGGTTCACATTCATGTTAGAAATATTCACTGAATAAATTCAATTTTCCATTCCTCGGGAAAACTCAACGCGATTGTTTCAGGAGAGAAAAATCTCAATTTTTTAGTCATAAATATAGTATGTACAGTATATATATATATATATATATATATATTTATTTATTTATGTCTGTAATTGAAGAAAAACTATGAAAATTTTAAAATTTTATACAGTGTAATTGAAGACGTTTATTAACAATTTTGGCAGGTTTTACCCACTAGAAATTATTGACAACAACTCGCAATTCAATATTCTTCAGGATAAAATATAATTAATCAATAAAACTGTCTAGCCCTGTAAGGAAGGCAAGTACAGTAATATACATGCAGTAAAGTACATTCAAAAACCAATGTTTGTGCTTCGATAACTAACGTTATTATTATTACTATAAATGTATAAAGGTTGAGGAAAATAATATGTTTCCTAGAGGTTTCGTCATTTTTCGTAAAGGAATCATTTGCAGAAAAATCAGAGCGTCATCAATTTTCAGTTGAAAACAAATAATGTGCGTATATGATCGAACGCAACTGTTCGTCACACACAGGTAAAAAAAGAAAAAAAAGAAGGGAACAAATGGCTCTCATCAGTCAGTCAGTTCAGTTGGTAACTCTGGCCAACGACAATCGGAGAAAAGAAAAA
Source organism: Notodromas monacha (assembly GCA_905338405.1). NCBI lineage: Eukaryota > Metazoa > Arthropoda > Ostracoda > Podocopida > Cyprididae > Notodromas > Notodromas monacha. The sequence continues at coordinate 58,858 of CAJPEX010000208.1, read as the reverse complement.
AGTCGGCAGTGGTGGTGGTGGCGGGGACGAGATGCAAGGTGGTCATTAGGGCGGCGGTGGACCCTGGGTTTTCGAGGGGCGCCCCCCTTTTTTTTTCCTTCTCCCGCGCGCGTTTTCTCTCTTTCATCTGCTGCCGGCGGCGGCAGTGGCACCGGCGCCAGTTGCGTTTCTCATGCATTTCTCATCCGCCTCTTCTTGTTCAACCTCTCCCCCGGACAATCACCCTTTTTTTCCTCCTTTGCGAACTAGCACGAGCATTTTGACGAATGACATTGATACGTATACGTTTTGCAGGGGTCAAACCAGTTTTGGAAGACCCCTCTTATTTTGTCATTTTTCGGGGAGCTGGGGGGGGGGGGGGGACTCGATTTTAAATTTACTTTAAAGAGTACCTGTTAAAAAGTTCAAAACACTTCATTGAATAAAATCCCCATCCCCAAAAATCCTTTTTCCAATTGAAGCCAGAAAAAAAAATATATGTATAATTCTTTGCATTTACTGATCATAATTTCTCGAAGTTTTTTTTGTTCTTGAGAACTGACTGGCAGCTATGTTCATTACTAGAGTTTTCTAGAATCACAAGTAATCTTCCCGTTGATCGAATGTCTAGACAATTAATTATATGAGTTTGACGTGAAAGCTATGTTGATCAGAAAAATCATAAAAGCTACACTATGCTTCTGAAGTGTGTTCATTTTCAATGTTCCGTCGGATTCTGCAAAAACTTATTTCTATATCTTTTGAAAAGTTCATCTTAGTTATTCAAGACTTCATAAAGAAGCCCTTTCGTTCGGAAAATTTTCTTATAGGGATGAAATTGAAACCAATCTTTTATCTGGCCTCTGACAGAAGCGTCTTTTGAAGACATTTGTGTGGCACATCTGATGAAAAAAACGGATGCCAAAACCAAACCAATTTGGAAACCAGTTAAATGCAAATCCTTTTCACCTGTACCATACACGTGAGGTTAATTTCCGCCCTTTTCAAATTTGTTTTTAAATCCAGAAAGGTGACTATTTCCTGAGAAGCATCATATTTCCAGCTGATGCATTTTATCAATTCCGAAGCCTCGTCTTTTGCAATGTCCAGGGATGCCGCTGTGAATGTAAAAAAGGATATAAGTATGACGCAGAGGTTTCTTTAAAAATAAAAAAAATTATGCACTTCCCGTGCTGACGCGGAAATGCATTATACCCAGGATTTCGGAAGGAAGAAAATATAAAGCCCGGAAGCTGCTTCGCGGCCCCGACATATTTCCGGAAGAAAATGATTGAAAGAAAGAACAGAAAATTCTAATTGAAAAGGAAGAAAAAAATTAAAGAAAACCACTTGAGAAACGAAGCATCATATATGAGGAGGCTTTCCGCCAGCAGCAGAGAAAATATACTTATAATGCTCTTCAGCTTGATTTTAGCCTTTTTTTTCGAAACTTGAAGATGGTTTCTTCCTTTTCGTCCAGAAATAAATGATCAAATGTCCTGGAAGGACTATACAGAAGCTGGCCGATTATTACTTTTTCCTCGGTATAGAATATTAATCAATATTATTGATAAGATGACCAAACGGGTCACGGTTCGTCACCCATTTTTCTAATGCGTTCGCCTTTGCACATATGCTCCCGTTGGCGCCAGTTGTTGTTCCTGCTGCTGATGCTGTTACTGAAGTTGCCTGGGTCCTTTTGATAGAATCATTACAAGGTTGGACGTAATAAAAACAACCTCACAACATTTGCCTCAACTCAGACTGTAAAGATTTCAAAAATATTCCCGTTTCTGTCTTGAAGTCATGGATTCAGGCAGCCTGTTGATATAACAGATCAGATTACCATATTTACTCAAGTACCACGTGCACCTTTTTTCTCAAATTTCAGAAGAAAAAAGGGGTGCGCGTCATAAGCGGGTACAAATTTTACAAGAAGTTTTAGGAAGTTATGTGAGTGTTATACTTAATTATAAGCGAGAAATTTGGAAAAAATGTAACAAGAACACTTTTTTTGTACTAAAAAAGTTGAAAATTGATCAGATTTTTGTTCAACTCATGTCTATAAAGTCAATTTTTGTTTTTATTTTAAAAATTTTGTGGTTTTAGATTTACTAAAAATTGGGGTGCGCGTCTTACTTGAGGATAAGATTTCAGCCAAATTTCCAACTAAAAAACCCCTGTGCGCAAAACCCCTGTTGAGGGTGTGTGGTACTCAAGTAAAAAATGTAATTAATTCTTGGGAGACTAGGAAAAGTTGAACAATGTTTGAATGATTATTATTTCTTTTTCGTTAGAATTATCCAGCTCTGCCAATAATTGTCAAGGTCATTCATTTAAAATCTTTTAAATATACTGCGTAAAAAAAAGGAGCAGCTCTCACAGGGTCAGTCTTCCTTGTGAATGTGAATAGCCCTGGATATATTTTGTACAATAAGTGTAAAAAAAAGCTCATGAATTGTGAATTCCCATCAAAATTAATGTTTTTCAAATTTCTATCAATTTACCTGCACCACATTTTGGTGAAGCTACTTTAAAAACTCATCAGTAGCAGAACTTATTCCACTATCAAAAAGTTGAAGGCCTTCAAAATCTTCTGCATATATTATTACTCATGTCTTGGCAGGAACAGCTGAAAAAAGTTGAAATATTTTCGCATTTTATTTCTTCCAACCCGGTGGATTGGAAGGAAGAAAAATTTAGTTTTTACATTTTATAAGAAAGGAACAAAAGGCAACAGGTGGCCGAAGCAGTTTTTTTTTTTCCAAGGGGGTCCTTACCATACATGAGCATCATTTGTAGGAAAGTATCGGCCGTTGCTGCTTCCCGAACTCGTTAATTTCGTCCTCCTCTTCCTGTTCAACATCCTCATTCCTTCCCTGTTGAACAAGCTTTTCGCTTTCTGCTCACTGAAATTACACTCGGAAATAAACCTTTCAACATTGGTAACGGATTGTCTTCAGAAGTTCCAGGAATAAACTACTTAATCCTAAAAATGTCAGAATTTTTTCCGAGCGATTGACTCGCCTCATTTCCAGATCAGCGACATAATTGGTCATTATCGTTCTCTTTACAAACGTGCTTCGCTCAGAAGCTGCTTTAAAATGGCATAATTTAAATCCATCTTATATTTTAGTCGCTTCATTGAAAGATTCATGAGCCTGCAGGACAATGAACGATGAAAAAAGAATTGAGTTTGAATGAAAAGATTTACCCCGCCTCCTTTCTAGTGCAGGTCATCCATTTGCTACGGAAATAAACAAAAAAGGATGATTGGAAAATACACTGTGTTTTAAAGAAAACTTACATGCTTATTAATTAAATAAACAGTTGAATTTCCCTTTATTTCTGCCAGTTCGAAGCGCAGCAATCTTTCTTTTTTTTTTCGCAGCGCGTCGGTTATTTTTTTTGCCCAGAAAATCGAAGAAATTTTTATTCGAATATTTGGGTTTCTTATTTATTGCTATTTTCTATTTATGGGCCCTTGATTTTTGTTTCAATTCGGTTCCTTGAGGCGAAAGTACATGCAGAGCATTACATTCCCATCCAAAATGCACTCGTTGATTGTCACAACAAACGGCTGAAAATTGCAGTTGAAAATTTTGACCCAGAATCCACGAATGCAAAAGCTGTTCCGTTAGTTTTTTTTTTCAAATAACGGGTTCGCGATTGAAATTTAACAATAGCAGGGGAATATACATTTGAAACAAAATTCCAGTTCGAAATCATCTATTTCTGTACGCTCCTTTTCTTCAGTCAAGTATTCAAACCAATATGACTTTGAAGTATTTGAACTAATCTAAATTTTCGCTTGAATCCAGCAAGAAAATAATTCCATGCTTCTGAAAAAAATAAGAGCCATATTTCTGTAAATAAATAATTCCTTGCAAACAAGGTAAAGTTCCCGCTGCTGCTGCATTGCCGAGTAAAATAACGAGAAAAAAAGGTTATCCACGAATATGATGAATGGAACCAAAGACCTGGGCGGGAAATAATGCTGGAATTCAATTTCCGGTGTGAAACCCGGGGTTCGACGGAAAATTGAAAAACAAAACATCAACACCAAAAAAATAAAGCAAAAGAAATATATAGAGACGAAAAAGACGATTAAGTAGAAAATTTCCGGAACCGGCGCAACAGCGAAACCGCAAAACAACTGTTGAACTTGCTCCCGAGATGCGGTCAATCCATCACGAGGCCAACTGGGGTCCGAAACCCGCGTTTTCATTTTCCCCGACCGAACCAAGGAATGAACCAGTAAAAACTCACGACTCGGCCGACAGCAGGAATAAATCTAAATAACTGAAAAGAAAAAAAAAATCCAAAAAGAAATAGTAATAATAATAATAATAAGACCGGGTATAGCTGAAGTAACATGGGGGTTAATATGCTGCTCCTCATCCTCTATATATATATGCGTTGCACACATGTTGGATGAATATTCTCGCCGCCGGATGGATGATGAGGAAACGCCTGAGGGCCGGGGAAAATGCATCAACTGCGTCACTTCGAATGCTGGTGCAACTGAAACACGCGAAAGACCCGGACAGACAGGTACTGAGATACAGTATATGCGAAATATATATCCTCACCAGGAAAAGGGAAGTGGTACTTCCGCCATGTTAGATTACGAGAGCTCTTTGATGGTATATAGCAGCCTCTGACTTCCTGCGGGTGCATGATGATGACTGGCTCCGTTCGAGGAACTATATAACACGGTTTATTTTCGAGATATACATCAGGTGGACTCTGTCTATATAAACAATAATCTTCGTCATCAACCACTATTTTCTTTATGTAATCTATACCGATTTTTTTTGCGGTCCTACCGGGTGAACTACCCATGTTATACGGGTTCTCTATACAACCAAATTCTCTCTAAAAAGAATGGTTCTGGTCCCCTGAAATTCGTTATGGAAAAGGTCCATCATTCGAAAGTTAAGGGGCCAGAAAACGATTCGTTGTTATAGAAAGAAATTCCGTCGTGGACAACCGGGTATAACATAGGGAGAAAATCCAATGGGACAAAAAAATCGTTATACAGATAAATTCGTTTCAGGAAAGAGGTCTTTGAGTCATTTTTAAAATTCCATTTCCTATCCATCTTGACATATTAAGTGGATCGATAATTTTTTATTTAGTGTGATAAGAATCCTCGACTGCCGAAGCTTTTCAGAAAACTTTTTTTTGTCATTCCCTGATCCTGCGTGGGTGCATGAAAGCAGCATCCGAATGAAAATATAATAATCTTGAGCATAATCGAAAAAAAGAATAACTTTCAGGTTGATTTTAAAAAAAATAAATTTTCTTACAGGAAATTTGTCATTATTTTTCTGCTGAAATTCATTAGACTATGACAAATTCTCGAATTATCAGTCCTGGACGGTTTCCTCATTCCGAATCGTTTCCCGACATTCCCTTCATTTGTTGCCGCGTGTTTGGAAGCATCATAATGCGGAGTTCCTCCTTATCTCATCAATTCAAAAAAAAATTTGCTGTGTTTTTCTTTGTGGTGGGGGTTGTTACTGTTGTTGGGAAAGAAATTGGGCGAAGGCCGCCAGGGGTTTCGGTTTTTTCGGGAAGCCAGCTGACGCCGTTTCGCGTCAGTCAAAAACTCGGCGCATTTACACACGAACCGGCGGGGATTCCCTTGCCTACACTTTGCATTTATTGCCCTACACTGGAAAAAAGAAAAACTTTGGAAAAGCCGAAAATAAACAAAGGAAAATGAAATTATGTGTGTCGACCGCATGCAGGTTTTTCCAAATTACCCCATACGCGTTAATCTCTATAGTATGTTCACGATTTTTGTTTTTCGCCCACCGAGCTTCGAAAGAGATCGGAATAATCCTCTCGGAGAAATTTCTCCTCCAGTATTTTTGCCTTTTTCTGAAATTTTGTTTTTGAAAAAGTGATGGGAAAATATAGCGGAATCTTCGGTTTTTGAAAAAGGTTTGCATTATTTTATGAGTTCCCGCGGATAAACTGCTGATAGCATTCTAACCAGTGGCTTTAATTACGGTTTTCGTAATAATGTGTACCAGGTTTATCGTCAGTTTTCTGCAAACTAACCTTGGTTATTGAATCGTAAAGATTTTTCAAAATTTTTGAATGTCATCTGACAGTGTATATTCGCGAAATTACCTGCGGATATTCTTCCTCTAGTAGCATCAAGAATAGCTGCTTAATCAAGTTTCTCTGTATAAATCTCTAATAAAATTTTCGCCTAAATTTTTTTCTTGTGAACATGTGTATTTGGCAAGAAAAAAAACTAACGGATCGAACACAAACAAAAACATGTACAGTACATTAAATGTTTCCTGCTGAAAATCTTCAGAGCACGCGCCAATCACCATTCATGAATTTGATGGTATTATTTCCCGTTGGAATATTGGAGATGAACCTATATAAACAGACGATGAAACCAATTTTTCAAGTGTGTTATTGATGAGTCTCAAATCGGCGGACTTTAAAATAGCACGTTCCAGAAAATTTTTCATCTTCACAACGAAAGAATAAAAGCGTGGAATAAAAACGACGAAGCCTTAGAACAGCGCAAACACGTAAACGAACCACTTACGAGTATAAAACGCGAAACAAACTGTCGTATTGCAAATTTTTTGGTCGTACTTGTCAAAATGTGCCTTGTGTCCAAGAAAGCCATACCTTTATTTTATGATTGTCACTGTGGAATTATTTTGACACGAATAAGGCTTTGTATTGGATGGTTTTTTCGCATTCCTCAGCGTACTATTTTTTTCTCGCGCAGGATTTCAAAACGCATTTACTGTCTTCTACAGTAAGTCAGAAAAACTTCCAAATGTCTTCCCATACTATGAATATCAAAAGGAAAAATTAAGACAAGCCCGAGGCAAGAGGTCCATGGTTCAGCACCTCAAGAGCAAGAATTTTCAATCTTGAGCAAATCATTAATTATTCGATTAAATTATTTTCAATCTTGCGCGCGTCACTTCACTCTTTGGCGTGCAGAAATTGGGAATTTTGCTCAGATTTCGACTTACGGCGGGGGAAAAAAGAACGCAGGTGAATTGGAGCAAAAACTACAAGAATGATATGCTGTATAAACGAGGAATGCTGGTACAAAAGGCAATGAACTTGCCTTGGTCCTGCCAAATAGTTGCAGTATAAGAAGAGCAAACTGACGTTGGACGGAAGAGAAAAAGTGAGACCCCCACATGCGGACACCTCAACCTGCAGAAAATTTGACATAGGGACACATTAATAAAAAAGGCCCAACGTGAGGACACTGACTTGACATAGGGACATTTTCTGTTAAATTGCAAATACATTTCAGGCCAAATTACAAGAAACATATATTTCCAGTCCTAAAATTGATGTTGGAAAAGTTCTTAGGTATTTCTCTCATCAATTTACTATCCATTTAGCTGATTTAAAAAAGTACCTCCAGTATAGAGGGCCTTCCTTCTCTCTTTTTGTCTTGAAAGTTATTTTCACAGAGAATGCCAACACTTCATATGCGCTTTACAAAGGTATCAGTACTTACTGTATTCAATTTCCCAAATGTCCATATTGTGTGAAAATATATTGATTGAGTCAGTTTCAATTGGGAGACAATTTTTATTTTTATGGAATTATGGTGAGTATTTTGTACATAAAACACCAATTAAAAATTATATAATTTAAGTCTGAGAGAAAATGAGACTCAACTTAGGGACACTCTTGATGCACCAATTACGTCCACATCTTGGGGGTCTCACTGTAATCAGTTGTCATACAAAATTTGCCTCCTCAAAAACTTGCCAATTTCTTGACTTTCCTCTTGCATCTCTTCCTCTTTTTTTCTGTGAGAACAGACTCATGATGTGTCACTTGCAAAATTGTGCTGTTCTTTTAATTGTCAAAAAGCACAACTAAATTCACATTCACAAAATGTGGTTCTTCACGAAGGTTATTTCCCGCATCCATTTCATCAGTTCTGATGATTCCATGCACTTGAATAAGACAAAAGAAATTATTGTTGCAGATTTACACATTTACACCCGATTTCCTCCTTCGGCGAAGAAAATTAATTGCCCGAAATTGTTATCCATGGAAGAAGAAAAAGGCCGATATGTGGACTTGGGTTTCTTTTGACAACTGCTGCTGAATTGCAAACATTCTTCAACGAAGAAATTAGGATGCACATTTTTTTTTTGTGTGCATAATAATTGACGTGGCTTATTCCGTTTCCCCACAGCAGTAATCGATACATTTTCTTTCCTATATGCCAACAGCATGTCATCAGCCAATGGCTTTTTTTTTCGAGAGGCAAATTGCGAGAAACCTCGTGGCAATATCTGATCGCTCGTTATTCGCCCAAACATTCTTCCAGTCATAAAATCGGAAAGTGTTTGACGAAACATCAACAACAACGAAACACGCACGCGAACAACGGTTGCTTTGGAAAATAAAAGAAGGAATCCGTGCTATTTTTTCTTCCTCCGTCGATTCCGTGGCGGCAGAACGGCTTGCCAAGTTGTTAAACGATTTGATCGAGGCAATTTCCAACCGTCACAAAGAGCAACGCTCTGAAGATTGGCTTTCTACTGGTTGGCGCCATCGTATCACAATATTTTTTTTTTTTTTTCATCTTCTCGCAAAAATTGCGAGCAAAGAAAAAACCCCAACATCGTATCATACGCATAAACAATTTTTAAAAAAATAATCCCAAGAAATGGAGGCCAAAACTGTTCATTCACGCTCGTCAAAAATGGGTTTACGGAGCATGCTAAAATTCGAGACGAAAACGGTTGACGAGGTTTCAAATGCAGTATTCCCCGGTGCGGGTGTTGATTTTTGGTTAATTGGCTGCACATTGACTTCTTCCCTTCCCCTGAACCAAGAAACAATCTCAATAATGCAGCCCATAAAGATATGCGTAAATGAAAAAAAAAGTATTACAAGAAACGTGTGATTTTTGAGATCATTCGGAGGAAAGGAATCGTTTTCTCTGAATTTCATGAAAGCAAATTGAAAGAAGAAAAAAAAATATCCGCCGTTAACGGGAAAACGAAGGAAGAAAAGGTACAAACGATTCATCCAAGAAGAATATAAGGAGGGAAAAACAAACAGAATTTCCTTTCTTGAACATTTCCCCCCCAGTTCCCATTTCATCCGGGAGCGGAGAGAAATTATTCAAGCCCTTTGCTTTTACGGTCGACTCGTGTCCGCAGGTTTTTCCAGTGCACATTTTCGAACTCTCCAGTCCAGTCGGTTCGATTCGTTTTATTGCAAACAAGGAGCCGAAACAAGCCAATATTTTCTTGAATTGCTTTTTCCTTCTTATTCCGGTTTCTGGCTCGCGAACGTGTGAAGTGAAAGGCTCGTCAAGAAGTTTCCATCTTGGGATATATGTAACAAAACAATGATGGTCAAATGAGTGAGTGAAGATTCCCTTTAAATTTTTTAATCAATTGAAACTTATCTGGGAACAGACTGAACACCTTGTGCTATAAATTGTGCCCAGTAATTGCCTGTAATGCTGCAATTACTATTATTATTGATATTTCCTTTTTTTCCTCTGAAAAAAGGCAAATCAAATGCTTGTATCACGTCACTCATGCATTTGGATGTTCTGTTATGTATTTTCTTTAACCCTTGTGCGGCACAGTTGGACTATTTTGCAAAATTTTGTGGCACCTCAGAGAGGTTTGGAAAAAAATGATAACAGGTGGTCAAGGGCAAAGTTGGGAAAAATCCTGATGCTCTTTTCTCTGAGCACAGAGAAATTTTGCCAGCAAAAAAAAATTATCAGTTAGGCTACAGGCTTTTTTCGGATTAATCCTGACTTTGCTTCAGCCCACCTGGAAGGGTTTTGGTGACCTTCCAAAAACTGAAAATGCGGGAGGATACGAAAATAATCCAACTCTGTCCCGCTATGGGAAAGAACCCTCCTCCGTTCAAGGGTTAACCCCTCAAATGGCAGCAGGTTCCTTTCCATTGCACAGCAAAATTGGGATATTTTTGGGGGGTGTGGTGCATTTTAGTTTAACCCAATGTCACTGAAATGCTCCCAGCAGGTTGAGAAGGCCCCAAGTTGGGAAAAACCTGGGAGGTAAATTTTATATTGTTTTCACGAATCTTTCATGCTAATCCCATGCCACAAATGGAGGTAAATATGCCATCCATTGAGAGATTTCTTCATTCAACATTTTCTGTAGGATTATAAAAAAATACTTTTCCTGGCTTAGGCCTTGGTACAAAAGTAGAATTTTTTTGAATTTCCAGTACTCAATAGCGCAACATTTTGCAAAAATATCTCAACTTTGCCGCACAAGGGTTAATATACTGATACAGTACATTATGTTTTCCTTTTTCATTCTGATATGCTTCATGTGTTTGATGGATATGTACATAGAGGGATGTGGGAAACATTTTTTGAACTTTGCAAATGCTGACAATAAGCAGAAAAAACTTTTTCATCTCTATTACAAGTGTAAACAACTTTTTAAAATCAAAGCAATTCAAATAAGTGCAATTCAAATAAATGACTGATTGATTGACAGTCATCCTCATCACCTCAGTTTCCCGAATTATTTAAATTTTTTTTACAACAAAGCCATTGCAACCTGGAACAAGCTTTGCTATGTAAAAAAAGTAAAGTTGAACCTCTCATCTGTGTCAAACTTCATGGGACCAGCAAAAAATTTGTCTTATGGAGGTTTTGAATTGAGCTAAAATACACAGCCCTTTTCTCCTGGGAAACAGAAAAATTGCCCAAAATTGTAAATTGTGATATTCTGAGGCTGAAATCAGTTCTTAAATGAAATGAAAGCATCCTGAACTTGGAAACAGGGTTCATTTGCCCAATTAAGTCTCTCTCCTCCTTTTAAAATAAATCAATTCCTGTTCTAATGCTTTTTTCTTTCTTTTGTTGTCAAGAAAATAAAAGCCAACAGGCCACAGAAAATTTGACTTATGGAGGTTTAAGGGGAAAAGCCTTCTACTTAGGGAGGTTTTAAGTGCATTAATTCTATTGGGATTCAGACAGGACCTGAAAAAAAGTCAACTTGGGGAGGTATTCAACTTTGGGAGGTTCAAGTTATCAAGGTTCAACTGTACATGTGGACGGTGCTTGAAAATTTGAAGAAAACACATGTTGTGGCTATTGGACTTAATGAATAATTGTGGTGAACAAGAATTTTGTTCGTCAGCAAAGAAAAAATCTCATGATAGATCTGATAAGACGATTACTCCATCATCGCCTTTCCCCCTCAAAACTAGGGACCAAAAATTGTGTGTTCTTCATACCTGGGATACATCAGTGCATGACGCAGTTTAATCCCTTTTCATGGTGAAACTTGCTCTTTCAATACTCACTCCGGATTATTGTTTTTCAGAGACTTGACCTTTTGAGGCAATTTTTGTGCGCTGAGTCCTTCAGCAGAAAAATGCAAGAAAATATTCAAAGCCCTGTCAAAGGGTTTTCTGCGTGACTGGAGTGAAATATATTATTCGAGAATTGAAGTTGACCCCACAAAGAACATTCACACGCATTTTCTTCCCGAGATATTCGATTGAAAAGTTGAAGGAAGTTGTTGACCAGGCCTGGTTCAATGGTTCCACGGAGCCAATATTAATGAGCAAAAAAGAGAGAGAAAAAAAAGTTAGAGCTAGCTGGGAGAGATGGTGAAAAAAGTGCTGAGCAGATGAAGTGCAAGAAGAAGAAGAATAAGAGGAAGAAGGGGGTATATAGTGATACGTGAATAAGAAGTTGAAGAAAAAGGAAAAGAAAATAATAAAAAAAAGGAAGAAAGAAAGAAGGGGCTTTTGGAATTTTTTGCGCCGTGTTCAGGATCGCGCAATGCGAGACTGGCGCCGTCCAGACGCTCCTGGGACCAAAAAAATCCGCTCTGCGTTTTCAGCCGATTCGCTGCGCCTTTTTAGCACGGAAACGACCCGCTTTTCTCTCTCTCTCTCTCTCACTTTTTCCACCCCTGTTTTATTTCAGCATGCATCCATTCATTTCTTTTTTCTCCCTAAAAAAATCCCCCCCCCCCCCCCCCCCCACTCAACCCACCTTCTTTTCCACTCAATTCTCTTTTCCCTGCTTTTTCCACCAGGGAGTTTAAACTATTTGCTTGCTGGTTGTTCCGGCTTCGTGCCCCGTGCGATAATTTTTTCACTCCTGTAGCTCTCACGGATTGATGTCGAAGAAAGTTGCGTGGTTTGAATAGGTTCTGCTTGGCTGTATTTTTCCTTTAAAAAAAAAAAACATTTCCCTCGGACAAATGAAAAAGTAAGGCAGAAATTTGCATTTGCCCACGGGGCAAGGTCTGATGGTTCTGACTAGAAGCGCGAAAAAAAAGGTTCCTCGGTCGGTCAATCCACGGGGAAATGACCAACTACATCAACGAAATTATGAAATGAAAAAAATATGCGAAGAAAACTGAATCCGTCCCGAAAACGTAAAAGTTTTGTTTGTCTATAGCAAATCATCTAGATTCGTTCAATTTAAAACTTGTAGGAATCTTTTTTATTTTCGAACTCTCATTTATTGCCCACATATGAGATAGGGGGGCGAAGTCTGAAAGTTGGGGGTCCGACTTCTCAACGATTTTTTTTATATTCTGAGGTATTCTTTCCCTGAAATTTTCCCCGTTCACGTTTGTTATAATAATGAGATTTTATTGTCTTACCAACATCTTTTTTTTTATATATATAATTTAAAAACAAGGGTGAATGTTCGAAGGTGGTCTGCTGCGAGATCAAGCCTTCACTCCATCACCTTATGCAGTATATACCGAGTTATCTCGAGGCTAAGGGTTTGAGACTTCACAACATGGAATGACTGACAAGCTTTTTCTCGGAATTATGAACAGGGTGTTCCCAACGAAGCTGAGGAAGGAAACAGAACAAAAACTGTTTTTTCTTCTCTTTCTTTTCAATATTTCTGTTTTTTCTTTATATTTTCGGGCTCACTGGTATTTCGACGTGGTCGGGTTGAGCCCACAAGACTCGTCGTGTGAGTGACGCGAGCAATTTTCAAAGTTGTAAAGCGATCGAGTTGCCCTGACGGCGGTTTGCATCGAATTTGAACGTTTGCTTATTTATTTTTTCCTCTTCTTTATTTACTATATACAGTCGCCCTGTCTCGAAACATTTTTTTGTTGCCTCTTCTTTTCAGGACTGATGGTGGATACATAGAGAGTAAATTCGAGTGGTTTTTGTGCATGGTTTGAGGCTCGAGCTATTAAACATTGCCGGGATTGATGAACCCGGCTGCGAGTCGCACTGTGATCGTAACCACGATCGGTCTGGACAACCAGAAACACGTGCATTCTTCTGCTTCTACTTTTGTTTCTACATTTCGAAATAAATGACTGCATGGGAGTTGAGCAAATTGTTTGATTGCTGCTGCGCGCGACACTTGATTTTTTTTGTGTGCCTGAAATTTTGTCGCGGAGTGAATTGCCCTTGGAATTAAGCACGAGTTGTTTCACGGCTCTAGCTTCTAACTTCTCTGTGGAAAGCTTTGTCGAATCGCTGAAAATATCCTTGATTTTGTTGTCACGAATTCTTGCGCATGTGACATCACGGTCGGACCAAATCACATTCAAGAGGAATAGTATTGCAGATCACCGCAAATTTTTTTTAGGCCACGAAAAGCATTCTATGATATAATTTAAACCAAGAAAGTCTCAGTAATGGAGGCTGAAAATCTTTGAGGGAATATAGCAGATTTTCAGAAGTACGATTTGTTGAAGTAGTGATATCATGCATGTCTTGGCATGTAATAATCCAAGTGTTTTTAAATAGTCCAGCAGTATCCATATCTTGAGTCCATGCAGATTTTTTGAATTTAAAATGTGCACAAGTCAAATGTTTCGTATGTTAGGGCCATCCTTCATTAAAGAAGAGTAAAAAAAAAAAAAAACCGGGAGACCCAAGAAATTTTAAGACTCGATCTGATGGTGCTTTGATTCACTGATGAATGTTCAAAGAAATAAAAAAACGTTTAAGTTGAAATAGAACAACGTTTTCAACCCTGTTCTTCATAAAGAAAACACTGCTTGCCATTGGTTCGTCTTGGAAAGTAATTTTCTTTTCCTTTTTTTTGTGGATTCCTGAACAGTGTTCATGTCTTGAGTCATCAGAGTTTTTGAGGGAAAATATTCATACGTTAAATTGTCTGCATCATATTTCCAAACAGGATGAATGAACAGGAAAGAAATATTGAGACCCAGGAAATATCAAGACCTCTAATCCAACGAAAAAAAAACACTGATGTCAAAATACTGTATTTACTTGAGTACCACGCGCACCTTTTTTCTCAAATTTCAGAAGAAAAAAAGGGGTGTGCACCTTTTTTCTCAAATTTCAGAAGAAACAAAAGGGGTGCACATCATAAGCAGGTACAAAATTTTCAAGAAGTTTTAGGAAGTTGTATGTTAATTATACTTGATTATAATTGAGAAATTTGTGACAAATGTACCGAGAAACCTTTTTTTTTACTGAAAAATTTGAAAACTGATCAGATTCATGTTCAATTCATGTCTAAAGTCAAATTTTTTGTATTTATTTTCAAAATGTTGTGGTTTTAGAGTCACTAAAAATGGGGTGTGCATCATACTTGGGAATATAATTTTAGCCAAATTTTGAACTGAAAAACCCCTGTGCATGCCTTACTTGAGGGCGCAGGGTACTCAAGTAAATACGGTAAAAAAAATCTTTCAATTCTGTTTCTTGTAAAGAATGTAGTACTGATTGCCAATGGTTTGTCTTGGAATGTAATATTTCCATTTCTCATGGATATCTTGAATCGTCAGATATTTCAAGTGGAAATATTCATGTCAAATTGTCTGCATGATACGGCCACACTGTGCGAAAGAACCAGGAAAAACCCTTGAGACCTATAGGAAATATCTGGACCTTTGATACAAAGATTAAGATTCAAAGGACAAAAGCAACACTGACGTCGAGATAGAGAAAAAACTTGTTCAATTCCCTGCTTCATAAAGGAAGTACAGTACTGATTGCCAATGGGTTCGCAGCAACTTTTTATCCCTCAATAACCTCGATGTTCTCTTTTCTTATATAGTGTTCTTTTCTTTCTCTCTCTCTAGAGTTGAACTTCGTCAACCGAGTGAAGGGGTTATTTGCCGGAACAAGGCAATATGAAAGACGACCGCTGAGCACTAATCGTCGTAATTGTGCCATAAAAGCCTCGCGGAAAACTATAAGAAAAAGTCCCTTCCCCCCGGGGGCAGCACCCTACTCCTTTTTTTTTTTTCCTGCCTGTACCCACATCAATGGGCCGTAATGAATGAAAAGCGTGGACTCGCACTGTTCCACAAGTCAGGGAATGAGTCGACTTCATTGCTGTTGCCTCTAATTAGGCTTTTCCCGCTTGCTGTGCCTCGAATGGTGCGTCTTTTGACAAAACGTCCAGTGAAATCCGCGAGAAAAGCTGTTCTGTGTGTGTAATCAGCAACTGTTGATGACCAGATTTTCGTCAATCAAGGTGAATGATACCTTTGCTCAGTTTATGAATACTGTTCTTTGTATAATACAGCGAGGCCCCCAGATGCGGACATAATTGGTGCATCATGAGTGTCATTAAGTTTAATTGTCCCTAAGTTGAGTCTTGTTTTCCCATAGAGTTACATTATATAATTTTTAATTGGTGTTTTATGGAAGAAATATTCTTCAGAATTCCATGAAAAAATATTCATTTAACACTTGAAATTGATTCGGTAAATATCTTTTCAACCCAATAAGAACATTTGGAGCATTGAATAGTTGTACAGTTCATTAAAAGTCAATTTTCCTAAAATTTATGAGCAATTTTATCATGCAATGTCCTCATGATGTTGAGTCAGTGTCCCTATGTTGGGCCTTGTTTATGATTTTTTTATTGAAAAATAAATTCCCTATGTTGACCACTTTGGGTCTCACTGTACTTCGATTTTATAAACAAGCTCAATTTTATTAGTTAGCTCTTTTTCCCTTTCAAATAAAATTGTGAGACCATGAGTTTAGAGAGGGAGAAGTAACCTTTTGCGGTGTAGTAGCAGAATATAAGCTGCATTTTTGTATCACACGCGTGCGCATGGAGTGTGAAACGGATGACGTTAATTGCCTGCTATCGCGCCTCACAAGCCGCCCTTCAGAGTCACACAATCAGGGGAAAAAACCGATTCTATTTCTCCCTCTGTGACTCGTAATTAATCGCGTAATTAATTCAACCCGCCTTTTCCCTCTCGAATCCCTTGTCCCTTATTCAAAGGAAAAACGGCCACTGTACTACACGACTCCTTGGATTGCGATAGTGAAGTGAAGTATCCACAAGAAGGTCCAAGTTTTGGAAACTGGCGAGATGAACTGTAGATCCCTCGACGACTGTCGATTGATTAACGATCAATGATGAGATGTTGTGCCAAAAGAAGTAAATTTAATGAAGAACGTCGAAATATCGAAAGCCTGCTGTTCAGTATATGATAGCTTATTCTCAATTTTAAAATTGAAGCGATTATTCCGAATTTTAAGACGAGCTTTTCAAATAAATAAAAAATGCAAAAGCGTGCTAAGCTATTTTATTTTATTAATTTCTATGATCATCAGGAACGGTTGTTATATTCGAATAAATGCAAGCGAATTTTGAAACATTCAATAGACACTCTATAAAACTGTTTTCTCTTTACAACGATTCCGTATATAGTGGTTCTCACTGCAATTTCAATCATGGTTATCCATGACGAAAATAACCTCTACCACGAAATTTTTTTTGGTTTACTGAATTTGGATGCAGAGAGAGTTCACGTGTCTTTTTTTTATTGATTAACAATTTTTTTAAATCCTTCAAGAGAAGCACGTATTCGTGCAACACTGGCACAACGTTGGTCATTCCTTCGCTTTTTGTTTCCCACGTTTTATATACCATGTCGTCGTCGAGGTAATTTGTTACTGGTTAATAATGTTCAGCTCAGTTGCGGGGGAAAATCTAAAAAAAGGGGAAGAAGAGGGAAAATTTCGTGGTGAAATGATATTGCTTGTTTCCCTGTGGGATCCGGCTTTAATAATTATCCGCCCTCTCTTCCCAAGTGCGGTTCTTTTTGTTTTCTCTCATCACTAATTTTTTTTTTACTTTTTCAGAGGAACTTCTTCTTTATATTACTTTTTGTGAAATGACTTTTTTCATTCGTAACGAATAAAACAGTAGACGCATTTTGAGAATGTTCCTAAGCAAAAACAAGAATTGCTTTGCAAAACTTTGAGAAAATCAAGCCTGTGCGCCGAAAATTCAAATTTGACAGTATTATATATGTTGGACAAAACCTCATTACAGTGGGGGTTTTTCCTAACAGATGCCCCTGATAATCATCAATTCCTACACTGACTGTCATCTGAGAAAGATCCAGCTTGCAAACATTTTTGGGGTCAACATTTTGAAAGTTCCTCAAAAATTATTGGAATCTTTCTAATTTAGCTGACAAGCAGGAACAGTAAAATTATGTTTGTTAGCACTGCACACCCTACAAAAACACATATTCTGAGAATTCAAATATTTTCCAAATAAGAAGAAAAAAGAAAAATAACCACAGGTCGTTCTTGGAATATGTTTTTAAAGCAATAAGCTGCGGCATCACAGCATAAAACAAAGCTTGAAAAAGAGCAATTAAATTGTTTTTTTTTCAATAAATTTAAATTTCCAAGTTTACGCATAAATGCGTGCTCTGTACGAAATTTCTTTTGACGGCAACAAATGCCGCCGGTTGCAGGGGGAGGACAGTGACTTGAAATTTAATCGCGCATCTCGGGATGCGCCGAAAAAGATAAAAAGAGAAAGGAAAGGTCGTTCCCCGAGAACCGGGGTAATATAAGCCAACAGCTAAAATCGGCAAAAATCCTGAAAAGGAAAAGAAGCGGGAAAAAACGGCACACGGAACCAGGGCAATTCGAGCCGATTGTAAAATCGGCACCCTCCTGAAAAGGAAAGGAAATTGTTCNTTTTTTGTGCTTTTTAGTCTTACTTGAAAAATGTGGTTTTTTAGATTAATTTTTTAATCTACTATAATTATTTTATTCTTTTTAAAAAATATTCTTATAATTTTTCTTTTCACAAAAGATTGCATTATCATCAGTTTCTAAGCTATCCTGAAAGTTTCAACTTGCTAGCTAGTCGGGAAGTGAGCAAAATTTGAGTTGCAAAATTTGATCCAGACAAACAAATGGACAAGAAGCGAGTTAATAAAAACGTGTTAAAATCGAATTACCTGCTGCTGCTGCTTTCAACTGAATCAACAATTGAACAATAATGAAAGAAACAACAGAAAAAACTGAATTGATAATCAATATTAAATTTTTCTTGACTGTATCACAGTAGTTTGTGAGCAGTTGCTGATTTTTCAGCAAGCACTGAAACTCCATATATATATATACCATCTAATCATGCCGAAGAACGTAAAAATCCAATTTCTGCTCAATTTAATCATGCCAGAGAACGAGAAAATCCACTGTTATGTTCAATATAATCATGCCAAAGAACGAGAAAATCCAATTTCTTCTCGACTTCTGAACCCAAAAATTGCCTTTTTCGAAGAAACTTTGGCGGAGAGAGAGAAAAAAAATGAGTTGGCTCGTGTCTTTGTTTCTGGTTTGTGCCTTCCTTTTTTTTTATTTTCGATCTCTCTCAAAATTTTTTTTTGTATTCTTGAAAGGATGGGAAATAACGAGCCTTTGATGACTGGCTCGTGTTGCGGTCCGATGACCAGCGAGCAACCGATAATGATGATCCCTGCGTCTACACACCCAGAAAACGTAACGCCTTAATTCTCCACGCGTTGAATGGCATCGGTGCAAAACGGTTTCCGATTTACTCGGTTTCCATCCTTCCATGAATATACAGTATATATATATTTTTTTGTTTTTGCGTTTTTTTTTTGGTTATGTGTCTTATTCTCTTTTTTATAGATTTATTTTCTGCAACGCGGTTTCCTTTGCTTCTAATGGCGATCGTCCGGTTCATTAGGTTCCAAGCAGCTTTTACTTTGTCTTGCCTGGATAACCGTGTTTTCCGATTCGGGTTGTTGAAATTGATGGACATTTCGGCTGCTTTCAGGCCTGAAAAAAAAAGGAATGGAGCTGAGAGGGGTATCGCGCGATTTTTTTTATCAGGTCTGTTAAACTCTGATAATGGTCACGGATTTTGGTTTACGCGTGGAGAAAAAAGGCATGAAATCGATATTTTTTATTATTTGGGCAGCCTGTGATGAATCACGTATTGATTGTGAGATGAATCATTTTCTGTAGTAAGAAAAGAGGACGACTCATTTGTACGGTATTTATATACTTTGTTTAATTCTGAATCACGATTAGAACATTTTTATCCAAAATTAACACCAAGAAGACACATACAGTGAGACCCCCACATGCGGACACCTCGACCTGCAGACAATTTGACATAGCGACACTTATTTTCCCAGAAAAAGTGCATAAGAAAGGTTCGACATGAGGACACTGACTCGACATAGGGACATTTTGTGATAAATTTGCAAATTCATTTCAGGCCAAATTACAAGAAGCAAATATTTCCAACCCTTAAATTGGTGTAAGAAAAGTTGTTGGGCATTACTGTCAGCAATTCACCATCCATTTAGCTAATTTTAAAAAATTACCTCCGGCATAGAGGGACTTCTACTTTTTTTCACTTGAATGTTATTTTTGTAGATGTCAACATTTCAATATACAGTACAGATATACACTATTCAATGCTCCAAATGTTCTTCATGAGTTTAAAATGTATTCACTAATTCAAATTCAAGTGGCAAACAATTTTTTCAGGGAATTCTGAAGAATATTTCTCCCATAAAACACAAATTAAAAATTATATAATGTAAGTCTACATTATATATGGAAAACAAGATTCAACTTAGGGACAATTCAACTTAGGGACACTTGTGATGCATCAATTATGTCTGCATCTTGGGGTCTCACTGTATTGTATTTGCTTGAATGTTAGTCCCTATTTTTTTCGAAAATCTTTGAAAAAAAATATGGGGTCGTAGGTCTAAACTTGTTCAATTATTTCTAATCAACCCCCAATTTGTTGTATAACATTTGAATTGAAATACACTGGAAGAAATCCTCTTCATTTTCGGCTCAAAAGCAAATACGATTTATAAATCCTCTATTCCTGTTTTCAGTCACGATAAAGTTGACCAGTTTGAGCAGCATTACCATCAATTGATTTCCCAATCAATCAATCAATTTCCCAATTCTTTGGAAATTGAATTTGACAAGAAGGTGT
This sequence comes from Notodromas monacha, assembly GCA_905338405.1. NCBI lineage: Eukaryota > Metazoa > Arthropoda > Ostracoda > Podocopida > Cyprididae > Notodromas > Notodromas monacha. The sequence continues at coordinate 38,610 of CAJPEX010000208.1, read as the reverse complement.
ATTTTATTCAGTCGAAATTTTTTTGAGAGTTTAGGCCCGAAATTAGTGTGGTTTCTTATACTCCTTGGAATTCTATACAGTGACGTCTTCAAATAAGTTAATACAGTAAGTTAATAAATTGCGTGCTGAAAATCTTCAACTGAAGAAGTACACTTTTTGGGCATTTCGAGTCATTTCAGCAAGTCCGCAGTACTGGTTCAGAAATCCAAACCATACGTGATTTTCCAAGTTTGATGAACACGTTGTCTTTGCTGCTGATTGACAATGACCAGAAATACATTAAACTGTCAACTACAGTATGAACAGATAAATTGATTTCAACGTTACGTTACCCGTGCATACGGAGACTTTTTGGAGCGATCAGTTGTGATCATCAATTAAAATTTGCATGCGCTCTTTTTCCTCTATTTCCTATTTAAAAAATGCTGCTTTTTCTCATTCATTCTGCACAACAGCTTCGGATTTTAATCGACCATTTCTTGGAGACGCGAAGAGAATTTCAATTTATCTCCTCAGTTTATTCCACTGTACATTTATTCGACAAATGATTATGCCTGGTGGCATTACTTTACATGAAAGTGACTCTTTTATTATTCAATAGAACTTGCTGATTCATATTATTGCTTATATTAGAACTTGTTCGAATTCGGACCACACGTCTGGTTGTTTCAGGAAAATCTTGCAAGATGCATCTCCATGAATATTCCTCAAGAATCGATTTGTAATGGGTGCGGAATATTGAAAAAAAATTGCATGAAATATTCGGATGTGACGTCATATTCGCGTACATAATTTTTTTCCAAGTGTAAATAGTTTCAAGCTTGTAACAGTGAGAATAAAAAGTACAACACACCTTTGGAGTAGAATAGAAGGAGATTTTTCTCGTCTAACTCGAATTTGCTGTGATACTGTTCTATCCCCTGCTTTGTATTTTGAACGACAAAAAAAAGATCGATTAGAATATTTTTTTATGAAATAGCGTGCCAATGCGGAGTCAAAAACGGTCGAATGATACGAGTAAAAA
>CAJPEX010000208.1:20532-37180 GCA_905338405.1 Notodromas monacha | reverse complement strand
TTTTTTTGTATTCTTGAAAGGATGGGAAATAACGAGCCTTTGATGACTGGCTCGTGTTGCGGTCCGATGACCAGCGAGCAACCGATAATGATGATCCCTGCGTCTACACACCCAGAAAACGTAACGCCTTAATTCTCCACGCGTTGAATGGCATCGGTGCAAAACGGTTTCCGATTTACTCGGTTTCCATCCTTCCATGAATATACAGTATATATATATATTTTTGTTTTTGCGTTTTTTTTTTTGTTATGTGTATTATTCTCTTTTTTATAGATTTATTTTCTGCAACGCGGTTTCCTTTGCTTCTAATGGCGATCGTCCGGTTCATTAGGTTCCAAGCAGCTTTTACTTTGTCTTGCCTGGATAACCGTGTTTTCCGATTCGGGTTGTTGAAATTGATGGACATTTCGGCTGCTTTCAGGCCTGAAAAAAAAGGAATGGAGCTGAGAGGGGTATCGTGCGATTTTTTATCAGGTCTGTTAAACTCTGATAATGGTCACGGATTTTGGTTTACACGTGGAGAAAAAAGGCATGAAATCGATATTTTTTATTATTTGGGCAGCCTGTGATGAATCACGTATTGATTGTGAGATGAATCATTTTTTATAGTAGGAAAGAGGACGACTCAGTTGTACGGTATTTATATACTTTATTTAATTTTGAATCACGATTAGAACATTTTTATCCAAAATTAACACCAAGAAGACACATATTGTATTTGCTCGAATATGTTAGTCCCTATTTTTCTCGAAAATCTTTGGAAAAAAATATGGGGTCGTAGGTCTCAACTTGCTTAATTATTTCTAAGCCACCCCAATTTGTTGTATAACATTTGAATTGAAATTCACTGAAAGAAATCCTCTTATTTTCAGCTCGAAAGTGAATAATTTTTTGTTATATTTAAAATTTACTGGAGGAAATCCTCACCATTTCCGGCTCAAAAGCATATAGATTTATAAATCCTCCATTCCTGTTTTCAGTGACGCTAAAGTTGAGCAGTTTGAGCAGCATTACAATCAATTGATTTCCCAATCAATCAATAAATTTCCCAATTCTTTGGAAATTGAGTTTGACGAGAAGGTGTATTTTATTCAGTCAAAATTTTTTGGGGGATTTTAGGCCCGAAATCAATGTGGTTTCTTATACTCCTTGGAATTCTATACAGTGACGTCTTCGAATAAGTTAATACAATAAGTTAATAAATTGCGTGCTGAAAATCTTCAACTGAAGAAGTACACTTTTTGGGCATTTCGAGTCAATTCAGCAAGTCCGCACAGCACTGGTTCAGAAGTGCAAACCATACATGATTTTCCAAGTTTGATGAACACGTTGTCTTTGCTGGTTGACAATGACCAGAAATAAATTAAACGGTCAACTACAGTATGAACATATAAATTGATTTCAACGTTACGTTGCACGTGGATAGGACGGAAACTTTTTGGAGCAATCAGTTGTGATCATCAATTGAAATTTGCATGCGCTGTTTTTCCAGTATTTCCTATTTAAAAAATGCTGCTCTTTTCTCATTCATTCTGCACAACAGCTTCGGATTGTAATCGACAATTTCTTGGAGACGCGAAGAGAATTTCAATTTATCTCCTCAGTTTATTCCACTGTACATTTATTCGACAAATAATTATGCCTGGTGGCATTACTTTACATGAAAGTGACTCTTTTATTATTCAATAGAACTATTGTTGATTCATATTATTGCTCATATTAGAACTTCTTCGAATTCGGACTATATACGTCTGGTTGTTTCAGGAAAATCTTGCAAGATGCATCTCCATGAATATTCCTCAAGAATCGATTTGTAATGGGTGCGGAATATTGAAAAAAAATTGCATGAAATATTCGGATGTGACGTCATATTCGCGTACATAATTTTTTTCCAAGTGTAAATAGTTTCAAGCTTGTAACAGTGAGAATAAAAAGTACAACACACCTTTGGAGTAGAATAGAAGGAGATTTTTCTCGTCTAACTCGAATTTGCTGTGATACTGTTCTATCCCCTGCTTTGTATTTTGAACGACAAAAAAAAGATCGATTAGAATATTTTTTTATGAAATAGCGTGCCAATGCGGAGTCAAAAACGGTCGAATGATACGAGTAAAAAGATTTTTTTTCGTTCCCGGAATTAGACTCCTGCTTTTTCAGAAATTGATCAAACAAAACGGAGCCCTGCAATTGCATCAAAAGTGCTGTGAAAAATGCAAATTATTTTTCATTTCTTTTTGTTTGTTTTGAAATTCGTGGGTGGACAGGATTCATGGTCTTTCGCGTCGTCAGCGCCGACGCGAAGGAGAAATTGCGACACCGTTACGCAATTAATGTCGCGGCTCGCTGCGCCCTCCGCCGACTCACCAGCAAATCCCCACACCAAAAAAAAAATTCAACAGAAAAATAATCCAGAAATGAAATAAAACAAGAAAATAGGAATAGAAGGCGAACACAGTTGTACGAGGTTCCGACGAAAGAAAAAATAAATGAAATAAAAAAGTTCAGCGTGAAAAAAGCCACTCTTCTTGAACTGCAGCCACCGAGTGATGTTTTAGTTTCAATTTGGGATCAAATGAAATAAATTCTTCTGTTTCTGGTGACTGAAATTTTGTAAACCAGACTCAGAAGTACAGTACATGTACCGTATTCATTAGAGTGCCTCATGCATTTTTTTTTTAGTAGAAAGGCATCTTAACATTTTTCAGAACTTCCTCAAAGTGCATGTGCGTGTGCTGAACTTGATTCTAATGAATACTTTTTTTTTTACCTATTTAGCAAAACAAAATTGTTATTGTTAATTCCATTTAGGTTCAAATCATGTAAACATCAAAATTGGGATGTTACTTTATTTGTAACACTGGATTGCCTTTGCTTCAATCAGTGAAAGTTGGGTGCACAATCTGCGCATATTATTCAGGAATATAATTTTATTTGAATTTTAGGCTGAAAATCAATAAGGTGAAAATTCCTACTTGATGGTTAGTGGTATAGGTGGTACCTTGCAATTTGACCTCCCACAAAATGTGATCATCCTGCAAGTTGATTATCAAATATGGGAGGTTGAATTGCCATTCAACCCTTGCCCTGCAATTTGACCTGCATTGGCCACTTTTTTCATTTTTTTTACTGATATTTTTGAATTTTACAAAGTGTCTTGCTATTCAACGTCTTTGCAATCCAACCCTACTTTGGCAAGGGATTAGGTTCACATTGCATATAACTGTGCTTGTTGTAGGACACATATGTTGTCAGGCCGGTTACTGACAAAGGGTTTTAGGAAAGTTAAGAAATAGCTCAGCAATGGATTTTGGCCTCCCTCATCAGATCAGATCAGTCAGTCAGTCAGATCAGTTGTGTTACTCAAGTTATTCCAGTTATTTCTGCCAGTTGAGTNTCAGAGTGGGAGCCTTACACAACCCTCAACTCTTATTCAGAGGAGGTTGTGTCTCAGCATCCCATACTCATCACAGGTCCCCAGCATTCCCATTAGCATCACCAAAGATCACAACACAGACAACAGGATAGGAAAGGACTGCTGACTGCAGTTGGACTAAGACTGAGTGAAGACTGAGTGAAGCCAGATCAAAGGCTGATAGAATACTGAATGACTGTGCATAATACATAGCCCTTTTATACAGGCCAGAATAACCCTGGGATTGAGCCAAGGGCAGCCTAGTTGACCCTGGCTAAATCCTGTTTCCAGGCAGGTTTACTGCTCTGCCAAAGTTGCCCCTTCTGGGCCAAAAAGTTGCTTCGGAGCGCATCGTAGCGCTTCCGGCCACGTGCGTTTTCCTTTGGGGCGCAGAGTGTCCCACCACGTAAGCTGTGGTGTGGGAAGGACTCTATCCTGCTGGCGCCACACAGCACCTTGGCCTGGCGCTGGTTTGCAACCAGACATATGTCATGAAAAGACAAAGAATAAAATTGAAACAAGAAATTGAGAAATCATGGAATGCTGCACAGCAGGAAATCCACGGAATTTCCCATTGCGCAACACACAAAAAGACAAGAATAATTGGAAACAAATTTACCACGGCTCATTGAGATCTTGAAGCATTTGTTTCTTAAGAGCTGTCTTTTCAAAGTGTGAATTTGTATGAAATCTGTTCTTGACTTCCCAAAAATAAATGTTATTCTAATCTGAGCAATACATTTTTATCCAATTCCTTCTTTGGAGATTCTACCAAGAATCTTACTGCTGAGTTCCCTGGCAGCGTGTTGCATTTTATTCAAATATTTATAATACCATATTTACTTGAGTACCATGCCCTCTCAATTAAGGTGCGCACAGGCATTTTTGAGTTGGAAATTTGGCTAAAATCTTATACCCAAGGAAGGCACAAACCCCAATTTTTAGTAAATCTAAAACCACAACATTTCAAAAATAAATTCAAAAAATTTGTCTGTTACAATTAAGTATACAGTGGCCCCCGCCTAACAGACCTCCTGTGTAAGGGATTCTTGTGTAAGCTGCATATACGAAGGAATTTGCTGGAATAGTTTGGAGTTGAGTCCTAAATTGCTGCAGATTTCTCGTTCACTGGTCCAGCTGCGTTTCGAAATTCAGCGTCAGTTAATATAGTTGGGCAACTGCGTCGTTTAGCGAGTGGCGATGACGTCGGCTGTCCGCTGATGGTGCCATCAATCAGGGCCCCCACGTCAGGGGGACCACAGCAGTCTTCAATTATCCCAGTGCGGCTCATTTCGCCCATCTTCTTCTTCTTCTCCTCTTCATCGTTCGCCTTATTTCTCATTCCATTTCTTTCTTGTTTTGCCCCGCGTTTTGCGGCGAAATCCTCGCAAGGTTTCTTTTTTTATTTTCTGTGTCCCGAAGACGGATCGGTGTGCCGAATTCCCCGCCCCGCGTAAGACTCATCCCACTGTTTTTGCGGTGTGTATGCGGGGACACAAAAGAAGACCGAAGTGCGGCACCTTTTTTATCCCAGCATCACCCCTGTTTGGCGAAACTTTTGCAGAATGCGCACAAGATTTATGCCAATTTTTTGTTTTGGGCAGCAGGGATGGAACGAGGAATAAACTGCACGCGGCGAACTGGGAATGGGTTTAATGAATGGTCGGGAGGACCACCCAGGAATTTCTCCAATTCTCCAGCTTTTTATTTAGGAAAAAAAATCCCATTAGAAGTAATTTTGGGGTTATTGCAGAACTTCTCGCAAGCCGTGGTTTGGCAAATTATGAGCTCGGTTATTGCGTTTCAAAATATACCGGAACTTCAGCACATTTCGCTCCCGAAACAGAGGATCCACTCAATTTTGTTTAACCCTAAAAATCATCAGAAATAAGATTTTAAATTAGCTTGAATACTCTTAAATTTTACTTCATTCCGGAGTAAAAAACACTTGCTTTTATTTATTTACAGAGCAATTGAAAAAAAATTGTAGACCAGACTTGAGCATGCACTTTTTCAAGGGTCATCTTCAATTTTGGATCTAATGGCTTTCAACACTCCAAGAATAAATTTCGAAGGAATGAAGGCTTCTATTGAACTGAAATATTAGCGCTGTTTCATGACACGAACTAACTTGTGTTCGCTGTTATTGTTGGAAATACGAATCAATGTTAAAATATTCTTTAAAATAAAACTGTATCATTGATGACGACTATATTAACTGACGCTGAATTTCGAAACGCAGCTGGACCAGTGAACGAGAAATCTGCAGCAATTTAGGACTCAACTCCAAACTATTCCAGCAAATTCCTTCGTATATGCAGCTTACACAAGAAGAAGAAAAAAGTACAAAAATAGAAGAGAAAGTCGTTTCCGAGAAATTCGGTTCAGAATTTTATTGCTTCTAAATGCAAGGATTCGTTCTCACCTAACCAGTTATTTCTTACCTCGCGTCCAGCAGAACATCACAAAAAAAAAAAAACGTGAGAAAATGATGGAGGTTGTAAAGGGAGAACAGCCATCACAACTGTGATTAGACTCACCTTTTTCTGCCGTAAGTTCGAGAAAAGACTCCCATTTTCTCGCCTATTTTGCTACATTCGAAATGAATTTCTTCGCGCGGGACTTCTTAAATTTGCAATTTTTTATTTCAATGCAGCAAAACATTTCTCATTTCCTCGACTGGAGATGCCTTGTTGGAGACGCAAATTTTTTTTTTGCAATTTTCCGAAATGCTACATTCTTCGGATTTGAGATATTTCGATAATTTTTCGAATGGCTTCAGAAGCTCAAAATTTACGTGAAATAAAAGCCAAAATCTGTTAATGACTCATATTTGAAAATTTTCTTTTAATATTCCAAAAAAATAAATTGAACAATTTGAAAATCAAGAAGGATATATATTCTATAGATGGACTGATAATTATTCTGGAGAATGTGGACTCGTGATCAGCGCTAAATTTTCACCTGAAGTCCATATGGACAGCCGCAAGAATCGTTAGATTGTCTTGAAAACTACAGTAGAACCTCAATTATTTGGGCTTTGATTAATAATTGATTCAGTTGCACATGCTCGAAGTGAAGAAATAAACTACGTCATTGGAAAGTGAGCACACACATTATTCTCATGAATGATCAAACATTGATTGAAAATCAAGGTTAACAGGGTGAGTAACTCAAAAACTACTGTATAATTTCTATTACAGAAATGTAGGTTTGTATTCAAAACAAGAGTTAAAAAAAAACTTTGCATTCAAAATGTTCCAGAAATTTCCATGAGTACATTAGAAAAAATCTCTCTGCATTTTGATCCTACTATTGAGGACAAAATGTTGCCAACATAATTTGACGTTGAGTGCTGATAAATAATACACAATAATCAGCCCGGGACAGGGACTGGGAATTCCCTTTAGGAATTCCTATTTAAAAGGGGTAAATATATTTCACAAGTATAACTGAATAAACAACTCAATCAAACTCAACTTGCAGGAATAACTGGAATAACTTGAGTAACACAACTGATCTGACTGACTGATCTGATCTGATGAATACGTGAAAAGGAGCTGCTTATATACTACTAATAATATTTAACCTTCAATAGGTTTTACTTCCATAATCAGAGTAGGAAATATATCATCAAGGGTGCTGAGGTGCCAGGATGTTCCTGACACTGCAATTTTGAGGAGGGGGAATATTTCGTACTTCTAGGAATTACTTGGAGTACATTACTTTACATGGCAAGTATACCCACCACCTACAAATAAAACAAAATTACCGCAGATGATTTTTTAATGAATTTTTCAGCCTTGATGCCGCTCACCACTGCTGGTCATTATATAGCCCAGATAATCAAGATTCTCCTGATGATGCAGCCCCCTTTTTAAAAATCCTGTTAATTCTCTCTGTGTTCAACATGCATACAGAGTCGATACAGAAACAATATTTGTCAAATTACAGCAGCACTCGGGAATATTTCGGATTTCTGCAGTTGTTTTCCATAGCATGGGGGTGGTTGAATTTTGCCTTGCGTAATACCGGGGTATCCTTTGTCTAGCTGGCGGGCGAAAACGACACAACGGTAGGCAAGGCGGCCAAGGCGGTGTTTTATTGTTTCCTCGTCTGGGCTTGGAGGAGGCGGCAATTGAGGCGCCCGTAATTGCCGCCATTTCCGGCCCGTTATGCCTCTTGTCCTCGGCGCTGCTCATCATCGTCGGAGCCCGTCGGGCGCTGGGAGAAAATTGAAAATAAAACCCCCGAATGAGCGATGGGCCCCTTTTTCCCCGAAAGATAAACACAAAGAAAAAAGTCAGCTTCGAAATAAATAGAGAGAGAGAGAGAGAAAAGCAGGGGCAAAAACTAGAACAAGACAGCAGCAGGCTCTGATATTTTGCGTGTGTTGGTTGGATTTAATAAAATATACGGCGCGCAGTCGTATGCTGTATACTGTATATGCATCTCACACCTGTAGAATTTGTCCGGCAGTGCCAAAAAAAAAAGAATGAAGAAAATTTGTTTCTGCGATTGTAATTCGCATTTTTCATCGCTTTTAATTTCTCCAGATTCGTCAGACGAGGAGTTCATTAATTACATTGATATGCTTCAGTATAACCAGCTTATTATCCTGCATCATTTACGTCGCCCCATTAGCAATTATAAGCTCACAACCCACGTGTCCTTGAACTGCAAATTTTAGCGAGCGTTTTCCTCATTATCAAATTCCGAATTCAGTACTGTACTGTACTGTATTCATATTCTTGTCGGAAAAATCTTGCTAGTTGGAAGAAGAATTTACCTGCAAATCGAAGACGCCATGAAGTTATTTAAAAAGTATATTTCAATGCAAATGGCATTATTTAAACCTCGCGTTTTATTCATTAAAATTATGCAATACTATATAGTGTCAATTTATTGGATGATCCGACGTATATTCCTGGAAAAGTGACGTCTGATTGTTTTGTTTACAATGAATTGGGGCAAGTCTTCTTGAAGAACTTTTTCTTGAGTCTCATGCTCGTAACGATCATCATCGTTGAGATTGTGCTGTAATTTAAAAAAAGAAAGAAAATGCGAAATAAATCATGAATTTATTGCTAGTATTATTATTGAATCATTAAAAGAAAGGAACTACTGTACATGTATTTTTATGTTCAATCTTGCAGAGGCAGGTCAGAGGAAAAGATTACAGCAAAAGAGAAGATTTATTTTAGAAAAAAGAGATTTTTGCGTGGCGGTTTTTTTTTTCAAATGTAGGAAGGCATATTTTTTTTTAAATAAACATGTTTATTAGAGAATTAATCCACTTTTAATGTTCAAAAAATCGAATTCTTATGTATATGCACGTATTATTCTGATGGGTAATTTCCAATCTCAATTCTTATTCATCTGGTATGGATTAACCTTCGTTTTCGGGAATAACAGCAATTTTTTATACAGTATCTGAAACAGTCTCAAAAGTGTTCTGAAAAAATTGCGTATCTTAGGTTTAAAGAAATTTTCGTCTGCGAAATCTTAGTCTCCAAAATCTCCAAGAAGTTAACAGAATAAATTAGTGTATATTCATCGTATCCTCCGAATTTAGATACACAAAAATTCTTTGATAATGAATCGTATACAATTTTTGCATCATATACACGAGATTGTTGCTTAGGTTTTTCTTTATTAAAATGTCCGGGTGATAAAGACGAACCTTATCCCAATACTTTATAGAGAAGAAAAAAATCGGGAGAAAAATCCAGTTCAACTCAATTTTTGTTCATTTCTGACGCGTAAATTATTTCTCTTTCTGAAATTCTACGAAATCATTTCCATCAGCATCGAAGAAAATACCCTTCCCGTTTCTCAAAAATTAGTAGCCATCGCAACGGGAAAAAGAAAATCCCTTTCCAAGGATGATGGAATTTATCGCGAGAAATGAGCTGCTATTTTCGTGTGAGAATTTCGCTGAATGAATCGTCGATTCGGAACTCTGCAAAAAAACTTTTCCAGCAGCCATTTTTGGAAAAAGTGTGAAGAAAGCAAGCAAGCAGTCAAAGAGGAAAGGACCGCGAAGATGGAGATCAGAAAATCACTTTAACCACGGCGACCGCAACGAGACCGTCATCACTTCGCCAAAGGTCGCACCCGAGGTATTCATCACTCGGATCTATATCTATATATATATATATCTTTTGTCTTTTCCTTCGTGTCTCCCCTCACAGATTCACGCTGAAGGTGAAAAAAGTTGAAGGTTCAGTTTTTTATTTTATTTTATTTAATTTTAAAGCAAGGCAAACTGACGAAAATTCCTCAACGGAAAGGTTCCAAGGACACAAAACAGGCCAAATTATTTTCTGAAAAGAGTAAAAAGTGTTACCAATCCCGAAGAATCTTTTTTGTTTTCTTCTTCAGATTTATTGAGGACCTCACGCGGAATCCATTTTTTAATTTTTATTCTCTGATTATTTTCTTTGTTAATCTTGAAAATAATTTTAAATCACGAATGAATCATAGGTTTAAGCTCCACAATGTTGATGAGCCATCCGTTTGTGAATGAATGAATGAACAGAACACTTTATTTGCTGCTTTTCAGCATTCACAAGGTTCAATCAAGATTTTCACATATCCAAACCCCCTTCCCTCATTAATAGATCAGCATTTGCGAAAGATTAATTCACAATTAATTCACAAATGGATTTGTCACCAGAGCACCTTATTCTCTTCTTCAAGATTTTCACATATCCAAACCCCCTTCCCACCCAACCCAAATCCACCCAAAGACATTTAATCACTTCAGAGCAGGAAACAGAGCACAAATTGATAACAAAAATAAAAGAAAATACAATACACAAAATACAACTTGACACCTGACACGTATGCGTACACCCATTCATTCCCTGACATTGAAAACAAAAAAAACAGTAAAAATTAATTTAAAGCACAAAGTCTTCAGCTTGTTTCTGCATAAGTTTTAGTTGAATGAACAAATTAGAGAGAATCTTTGATGAGAAATCATATAAGGCCAACAGTTTATCTTGATCATTTCAGATTTCAGAGAGGGTCTCTTCATTGAATTCAAATACTTCTAAATCTTTCTTAAGCTTGTTTTTATCAGTATGAAATGCTGGACATAAGAAGAGAATAAGGTGCTCTGGTGACAAATCCATTTGTGAATTAATTGTGAATTAATCTTTCGCAAATGCTGATCTATTAATGAGAGAAGGCAGAGTTGCTTGTAAGCTTTTATAATTTGAGTCACTTGAATTCTTTCTGATCACCCTGGATATTGTATCAGTGTTGGATGAATTATTTTTCTTCATTTTTTTTGTTCGATTTTAATTTCGGCGATTCTTTTACACACTAAATTATCCGTTTTTCGCGGAAAGTGCTTTTCCAAATTAGCGAGAATGTCGCTGATAAGATGTCAGGTCATTTCTGAATAAATGAAGTTCTTTGCTGCATTCGTGTTTATAACATTCTTTCTTTCATTCTCTTTTTTCATTGTCTTTTGGCTGTTCCCAGTGATTTGCCCGAGTTTTCAGAATTCAATTGCGAATTAAAAAAGAAACCATGACGTTTTCCGAAAAATTCTTTCGGTTTCGGTTCCTCCCAAATCCTGTTTTTCCTCTGTTGAAATTTTTGTGACTTGCGCATATCCCGAGGGGGGTTTTTTTTTGGGGTAAAGAAAAAACCCACCCCTTGGACCCGTGGGGAAAAGAAATCCCAGAAAATTACAGGTTTCCCCGAACTTCGGCGCCGCTCGATCGGCGGAGGTTCCTTTCTTCGCCGCCGAAACTCGTCGTTCTAAAATGTGACAAACAAAATAAGAAAAAAAAAGTGTGGGTTCGTTTCCTTCTGCACATAGGCATCTTTCAAAACCTGTTGTTTTTTTTTCTTCTTTGGACTCAGTTTTGAGTTTTAACTTGTTGTTGTTCTGGTTTTGACAGGGAAATAGAGTGGATTCGTCGTATAGAGAAGCCCGTTGTGGAATCGAAGCCCAACGGACTTCTTGAAAAGATTAAAAATTAATGTCCGCACAATTTTCTTTTCAAATACGACGGTATTTTTTATTTACAAGGAAAATCAATCAGGTTATTCATCCTGTTTATTTCTTTGTAAAAATCTGAGGGAAGTTGACCGAAGTTCCATGCATGCAAAGACATATAAAACGATACGAGTATTTAGGATTACGAACATTGACATTTTGAAAATTCAGTTTTAACCTTCCCATTTCAATTCAATGCCTCCAAACCATTCGGAGGATCGTTTTAAAATTTTAACTGAGTCCAAGATTTTGACGAGTAGCAGATGTTATACACACACAAATTATAGAAAATATTTTCGTGTTCTTTTCTTCTACAGTTAATTTTTAATTTTACTTGCATTCTGACAATGTCTCGCATTTCCCAAGTTCATCAGTGAATTTGAACTTCTTTTGAAGCTTTGGATTGAGTTTCCATTCTCAAAAATACACGTCGCTTGATTCAAATCAGATTCATATTATGATGAGCAAAAATGCTTGAAAAATTCTTAAATTTTTCCCATGACCGATTTTCGAATTTCTCGGCTTACATCTAAAACATCATCGTATACGAGTACCGCAAAGCTTTGTTGAATTAATTTTTTTGCTCGAAAATTGTTTCGTTCAGTGCCCGGCTGCTTTTGAATATTAGACGCCAATGAAAAGTTATTGTCTAAAAAAAAATCGAAGTTGCTTCAAAAATTGTGGCGTAATTTTCAAGTCCAAAGAATTTTTCTGACGTTTTTCGGGTTGTCCAGCCTTTTCCCCTCACTTCATCGACTTTTTTTTCTGCTGTATTATATCGTGTAAAGAGCGCATATTTATTTTTCAATTTATGAAAAGATCTGATATAAAAAAGTCATTTCGTATAGCTTGACTTTACCCGGTCAGTGAACTTTTTTAGTCACTGATACGTTCAATTATTAATTATTACTCGTTATAAAGAGTTCTTTGATGATCAGTTCTCCATCCATCGGATTGGATTGTTTGTAACAACCGAAAAATCATTTTATACAGCTGCAGCATGCCAGTGAAATTAACGAGAAATTGTTAAAATTCACCAGCGATTCAAGGCATCCCTGGTGCAGTCGAATTTCACTCGAACCAGCATCACAACGGATTCTTACTTACAAAAAAAACGAATACATTTTTTTCAAGCACAGTATTGTTGCATAAATCAAATATTTTCTGAAAGGAATGCTGTTCACGCCACTATATACGAACAATACAGTAGCGTTGCCAATGCCCGCGGAAGTTGGCATTGAAACAAAAAAGGCGTCGTTCAACCCATACAGGCACTCGTCGCAATAATAACTACTCGCTATATTAGCTGGAATAAAATTGAAAGAAACTCGGAGTGGAATAAAAACATTTACATTTATGTTATAAATATGAACCAGCAGCAGAGAGAAATGAGGGGCAAGAACACAGTTCATCGGTCGGACATACAATCGATCCACCCTTCATCGAAGCTATCAAGCCCGGGCCAATTCCCGGGGCCCGAATGAAATATTCACCAAACCACGTCACTGTCATCGCTTCCTTCGCCGCGAGCAACCACATAAACCGAGCAATTTCCGCCGACGCACCTGGCTTAAAAAACAAAGGTAAAGCACGAAGAAAACGGGAAAAAAAAGAGTATACACTATGGGGGAAAAAAATCGGAGAGAACAACACTATATGCAACCCATAGGCGTATATATACAGTACGTCTGTTGCTTATATCCACTGACGAAAAATAAATATGTCACGATCTCCAGCAAATTTTACTTCCCTGTGCGTCTGCTGTGTAAAGAATGGGAGACCATGCACTGGACTTGTATACAAGGCAAAATCTAAATTACAAAATAAAAAATGCAAATTGCCTAAAACCTAAGAATAAATAGCATAATACAGGGACTTTTTCCTTTTCTCTTTGTAACTTAATGTTATTTTTACAGATGCCAACATTTCAATGTACTGTACAGAGGTACGCTTCATTGAGTTGAAAAGATATTCACTGAATCAAATCCAAGTGGCAAACACATTTTTTTCATGGAATTCTGAAGAATATATTGTACCTAAAACCTCGAGTGCATGGAGGTTCATTGTTGCGAAAACAATAGAACTTGTTTGATGAAATTAATAGTATTCATTAGCGTTCAATTTTGAGCCAGAATACTTTTTTTTTAACATTATTCTTCAGTCTTGTTGTCAATGGAAGGTTTGCAAAAGTTGGTGAGGTTTGTTCTGGAAATATATGCAAGGCCAACAGAGAAGCCAAAGCTTTGGGCCAAATTACAAATTTTCAAAATATTAATATTAATATACAAACCCCCAGGCAAGGGCACTGTTAGCCTTGGGAAGTTTACTACTTACCTAACTTAATTCTCTTCACTGCAAATACTGACCCATATGTAGAGACCAGGATCCCCCCTCCTCAATGACCAAAGACCTAAGAATAATAATATACAGTGCATATGGAGGTTCATTGTTGTGAAAACAATAGAAGCCAGGAACTGGTTTGAAGAAATTGATGGCATTCATCATTGTTCAATTTTGAGCCAGAATACATTTTTTTTAAACATTATTCTTCAGTCTCCTTGTCAACGGAAGGTTTGCAAAAGTTGGTGAGGTTTGTCCTGGAAATATATGCAAGGCCAACGGAGAAGCCAAAGGTTTGGGCCAAATTACAAATTTTCAAAATGTTAATATTGTGTACTGAGGCTTATTTCCTAATCAATTTGGATTTTGTGGAGGTGGCCTGTGAAAAATGCCAGTTTCCTACCACAAATACTGGTGTGAAATTTTTGTGTTCTGGTTTTGATACTGTTGGGATCCTGGCCTGTCTATACACTAGAAAATAAATACAATGTTCAGCAATCTGAATGATAAATTAAGATACCGTATTTACTCAAGTACCACGCACACCTTTTTTCCCCAATTTCAGAAGAAAAAAAGGGGTGCATGCCATAAGCAGGTACAAAACTCTCAAGAAGTTTTAGGAAGTAATGTGTGCATTATACTTAATTATAATGGAGAAATTTGGAACAATTATAAGAAGAAAACATTTTTGTGCTGAAAAAGTTGAAAACTGATCAGATTTTTGTTCAATTCATGCCTAAAGTCAAATTTTTTTTTTGAAGTTTTATGGTTTTAGATTTAATAAAAATTGGGGTGCGCGTCTTACTTGGGGATAAGATTTTTGCAAAATTTTCAACTGAAAAACCTCTGTGCACGCCTTACTTGAGGGCGCGTGGTACTCAAGTAAATGTGGTATATGATAAATATAATCTGGAATCTTAAAGTGAAGAATATAAAGGGTCTTAACAGTTGAAGTCATGTTTCATGGAAATTAAAAAAACACTTTGCTGGTCAATCCAGGAAATATCAGAGAATCATTATTTTTCTTTCAAGATTTTGAAAATGAAGATATTTTTAAATTATTCATTCCCATAATTTCGTGGTAAATCGATGCAAAAAATAAGATCCTTTGCGTAAAAACTATGCGTGCTAAAAGTGTATGAATGTTAGTTGATGGAGGATCTGATTTGGTCTGCGACAAAACATTTTTTGGAGTACAGTATCATGAAAATGTTTAACTGTACATTTCTCCTTGGAGTTATCTGTGTACAGTTTGAATTTGACTCCTTTTTCTACTCATTGAACCAGACCTCCCTGTTATAACTCCATTCAGACAAACGAATACGAGCTCATGAACCCAATTTCAATTCATTTCGGGGAAACCCTCAAGTGGAGAATTTGATTTTAAAAAATCTACCATCTACTTAAACTTTATTTTCACGGATGGACTAGACCCTGAAATAGTTCAACAAAAGCAACAATACATCCTGAAAAAAATGAATACATTCCTCACTGCTCAAAGTGTAGGTGGATATGAGGAAGAAACTCAGGTTGGCGTGGAATAAGAAAGCCCAATTACTGCACTGAACTTCCTTGGACTTCAACGTCGAGTTTTTCCGCCTGGACGCAGACTTTTTTTCGCTTTAATTTTTCCTTGCTGGAAAAAATGATGAGTAACTTCAGAAAAAGCAGCTCTTTTAAGGGAATTACTGATAGTAGGGTGCTTTTAAATTTCACAGAGAGGCCACACGGTTGGGCTCCTCGTCCAGTCAAGAAAACCACGAATCCTTTGGATGACATTGGTTAATTATTTCTATGCCCCAGGGTTTTTCAATGGGTAAAATTCGTATCTTCTGGATTTAACTGATACAGCACCAATCATTGGAAATGTTTTGCTACTAAATATGAGTTCACCATCTTCACTTATATGGCCCAAGTTTTTCAATCAAAGTCATGGAGAAAAATATTCTCCAACAAAAAAATAATAAGGCCTCTTCCAAATTTTGGATAACACTTACCAAGGACGAAACAGCAATTACTATCTATCGAATTATTTTATGAGTAAAACAAAATAATACCTATTTGTATACTTGAACTTCTTCAAGACAAATTCGAGGCGAATCTCGAATAAATTATTCATACAGTTTTTTCAGTTAAGGATTGTGGCTTAATTCGTGCAGCATGATCCATGAAAATTATTCTCTGACCTGATTCTTGAAACAGTTTATCGTTCAAATGTGTTCCAACTGGAAAAAGTCCCTTACTCATTTGCGAAAAGCATCAAAGCAATAATATTATTAATTTTCTTTGGCTTTTTCGACAAGATATTGTAAACTGCTGCCCCAGATTAAAAACACAAATGCCCAATAAAATGTGAATGATACAGGCTAGAGAAAAAATATTTGACTAAGAAAGATTTGAAATGCTTCAATATTGACGAATTTTCCAGGGATTAACTTTCATTTTTGTTTGACCCTTTTCAGTATAGCAGGTCACCTCACAAAAATGCAACACTAATTTAATTTTGTTTTCGCATTGTGAAACTTGGGAGGAACTTTTCATTGGTAAATCCAGAAATAAATCTGAATTCGGTAATTTTTCATCAATGGGATTAATTGTCACTACCCAGCAAATAATTTTGCCATTGCAACCTGCGTTGCAGCTCCATTGGCAAGCCGATTTTACCCAAACGTTGGGCTAACGGCTGTTTGGTCACCCTAAAACGGCTGGGGGAGCATCGTTCCCTGTGTCGTTCTGGAACGCATGCTAGCATGGGTTCCCAACGCCCCCAGTTTCCCAGCATGCATGCAACCACCCCCCACCCACCCTTTTAATTACTGTTGTACAATCCATTCAGAAACCCATTGCACACCCATTCTGAAAACGACCCCAGATATGCA
>CAJPEX010000208.1:0-20076 GCA_905338405.1 Notodromas monacha | reverse complement strand
TTTTTAGCAAAATTTACAGTTGTGCTCAACAATGAATCAGCAATGTTCAAGTGAACATTGCAGGTACATTGTCTCAACTAAGACTTGAATTTCAAGGACATTTCAGTTTAAATTGGCAAAATTGATATTGTCTCCAATTATATTTTAATGTTTATATATGTGTACATTGCTAATGTGTTGGTACTGCATTGTTCCATGATGCTCTGAATTAGGGTGCATTTTATTGCCCACAAAACATTGGGAGTACCATTCCAAAATGCACCAGCCCTGCATTCTGGAATGGTGCTCTCAACAAGGGGAGCATTTTTATTGCTCAGGAAACGTTGGGAGTACCGTTCAAAAACGATTCTCAGCATGGCTTCTTCTCCAGCCATGTTCTGAATGGACTGCCAATGGGTCTTGGAACGCTTCCCTGAGAATGCCACAGCAGGTCGTTGGGCTCTGCTCCCACCCATTCTGAGAATGGGTTCCAGAACCCGTTGGCAGTCCATTTCCTTAACGGTTCACAGCCCAACGCCCCCATTATTTGCTGGGTATAGGATGTGGAATGTGAATCGAATGTTACGTATATTGAATACAGTATTTAAAGTAATGTACAATAGTATACCGGTAGTTCAGATACAGTGGTATGCTCCTTAATCAGAAATAATTCTACAAGTGGAACTTGATAATTGGTATCCGGGAGGTGGTGTGCCAACAGTAAAAAGCCATTTATTTTTCGAATTCGTTTTAAAGAAATTTCGAACCAATGCCCGGAAATTCTTGCAGCTTAACTTTAAAAAGTGATCAAAATCCAGGAGGAACCTTATTGTCAAAATACAGCAACTGAAGCAATATCTTTCACACTACCACTTGAACAGGGTACCACCTGACGACCAACATTGGTATAAGCTTACCACGGGTTTGCGTACCACCAAAAAAGGGTGGTTATTTGAAAGTTGGTTCTAGACTCGTCAGCCGTTGCTGCGCACCATACGGGCCCGCTCGCTTTTCCACCTTCACGTTTGATACTCCATTGCTTTTAATTATTTCAACAAAAATTAACGAAAAAAAAATTGCAGGAGGGGAAAAAAAAGGGAAGCAGGAAGAACTGTGTGCGTGCAGGATGGAAAGGCAATTTACTGACGGGTCCAGCGGACGAGCCGAGGGAACGGAACGGGGTGGAACGATATTAGCTGCGGGAGTTTTTGATTGACTGGTGTCTGTCAAAAGTCACGGCTGCAGAAAAAAGAAAAAATAATTTTGTGAAGTAAAAAAAAAAAGAAGAAGAAAGCTGTATCAAATGCGCGTGCTGCTGCTCAAAAATTTTTTGAAGGGGATGGGAAGAGGGGGTAGGCAGTACCCAGGGTTCCTCCTCTTATTATGTGAGTCCTCATCCCTGGGTTGATTACAATTTGAACACGGTTCTGCTTTTATTTCAAGGCATGATCTGATCCTTGATGGACGAGGAAGAAGAGACTTGAAAAAAATTATGGAATTTCTTGAAAGATGACTTAATTTCGTAGGTGTATGATTAAGCAAAATTTGCTAGAAGTTATTGCTCGTAAAACTGCATATTTCGCCAAATATCGAGGCACCATTTTTCTGGAAAATAAAAGTAGGCCATATTACGTAAATGGTGCGCAGTTTTTTTTTTTTTGGGGGGGGGGGGGGGGGGGAAAAAAATGAAAAAAAAACTTTGCATTAAAGTGTAGTACGTCTGGTTTATGCGATTTTTTTTTTTTTTGGGGGGGGGGGGGGTAAAAAAATTGAAACTAAAGCTCACCAGAACAAGAATTGCGAGAAAAAGTCAGATTTTTATTTTATTTATTTATTCCTTCTTTTTTGCTGGAGGCCGGCAAGGATAGACTTGATTTGCTTCAGCAAAAATCCCAGCTTAGTCCCATATATGAGCAGCAGATCGAATGCAGAAAAATTTGCAAGTCCTTAGGATGTTGAAACCAAAACTGTAATCGTTTCCTCTTGAAACACATTTTCCATTGTCCTCGTCTTTGCCCTGAATGAATAGTTTCGGTTCTAAATTTTCTTGCGGACGCCAGTTTTTTTTTTCTCCAAGTTAAGCTGCCCTCTGAGGTGAAATATCAATATCCATCTCTGGAAAAATTTAAATTATACAATACAGTATATATGCTATGATACTTTTATAATATAGTGTAAAGCTGGTGAGTTGAATGGTTTGAACAGGCTATGGCATGTTTTCGAAATGCGAGGTTCACTTTTCAGCAAGGAAGTTGATAAACGCAAAAAAAGAAAAAGCACGGCCCAAATCATCTATACCGAACACAACATTAAAATCAAATCCCCATTAAATGAAACAAAACCCTTCGTCATCGCATCATATTTTCTCTAAAATATACTGGTCAGTATAACATGCGGTTGTTCGAATCAATTCCCCGGGATGAAGCAGGACCCATCACTATAGTATACTGTATATATATAGGGACGGGATTATCAAGTAATGAGTGGGCCGGCAGGAAAATGGCACTTGGTTAGCAAGTGGATTATTTTCGGCGTTTGATAGCGACGTGATTATAGAGCACTGTTGGACACATGGAAGTCTGAAGATTGGGGCCGATTTCCAGCCAGTGACGAACAAATGAGGCGATGACGCCGGATCCTGTCATCATCAACCCTGATGTCCGGGAAATTAGACCAGGACTGAACGTTACCCAGCACTGCACCCCAAAATAACCCATTCTCAGGGGTCCTCTGCGTTTACATACAGTAAATGCGTTTGTGGGCTTGAATAATGAATTTTTGTGAAGGAATTCTATAATTTAAACTTCTTCCGGATGATGATAAGGATGAGTATATCTCTTGAAAAACTTCTGGTATTAAAAGAATGTGGGATTACATTTTTGAAAATCTTGAAACCCATTGCCATGCTTTAATACCCATTACCAGCCGTGGGCCACATTTGGGACTCTAGTGTTTTTTGTCCCTCCAAAAAATGACACTGCACCAAAAATTATGTAAAAAATTTGCCTAGTCTTTGCAATGAAGTTATCTAAAATTCAAGACCTCATTTGCGTATTTTTTTCATTTTTCAATCCACAGCAACATGTTTTCTGAAGCCAAATCACAGATTCCTTTGGAAAGTTAGAACATTATTTTACAAAATTGTGTTTTAGAGACTTTGAGACTAGAAATTAATAAAACTTGTGAAAATTATGAATTATGTTTAGATGCGAGAATTGTACACTGGAATTTATATATACTGTATATGCGCAGAAATTTTGAAGAAAGGAAAAAAGTTCTTTTGAGGATACGTTTCAGCTGGAAGATTTAGCCCAGAGAATCTGCTGGACATTCTCCATTAAATTTTTTTCTGTTTATCCAAAGGATTACCTAGACATAATCCACTGAGTTCAGTTCCAGTTTTGGTTACCTTTGGTCAAAGCAAAAGGTGCAGTATCATGAAAAAGAGGAATTCAAGGCACTAATATTAAGCAATGGAAAACAACAATTTGCTTTTCAAGGGAAGTTATTTTATTTTAGGTTGTATTTCTAAAAAAATCCACCAATATGGCAATAGAAGCAGCCCTTCAGCGAAAAATTTGGCGTAAATATCCTGGATCTACTCCAGCAGCAGAAAGATTCATTTTATGCAGAAGAGAAAACATTTCACTGTTTTTGCAACAACAACAACAAAAACGACTGCTTGGTCAAAATAATCTCTCACAAAATTTCCTTTCTTACAAAATTTCTTTCGACATAGATCTGCATTGAAGGTGGGAAGGAATAGCTTTTCCCCTTAGTTGACAACGTTCTGCAAATCCGACTTTGCACACATTCCAATTTGTATTGTTATCAGGGACATATTCCTCCGGTCCATTTTAAAAGTGAGAATGAAAAGAATAACTGCTCCATTTTTGGGCCAATTATTCCGAAGGTCGATTCCAACGCTCTTCTCACGTGCATCTCACTGAAGGCCCTCGAAAGTCTCTGCAATTTACATTGCCCAAAACCGTAATAAATTCACCAATCCGAATCATTGAATCCAGCCGCTGGCGGGGATTTAATTTTCTGATGATGAAATGTCATGTTCACCCTCTCCGGGATAAAAAACGAAGGTGGAACAGGAAGCCACGAGAACCTATGGGCCGAAATAAGATACACGGAATAAAAATCACGTGTACGAGAGTTTCTAGAAGAGGAAGAGAGAGAGAGAGAGAGAGAGATATAGAGAGAAAGGACATAAGTACTGCGAGGAAGAAAAAGTACTTTGGTCTCGACGCAATTATCACGCGAACGCAGATTTTGGCACGGACGTGCTTGGAAACGCGTGCGGAAAACGTTTTTTTTTCCTCTCCCCGACTATAAAAGGAATCACATTTTTAGTAAAAATACTATACATATATATATGTATATCTATACAATACATAAAATAATATGTGTTCGTGATTATGCCTATTTTCTGTTTGTGACGCACAACATTTTTTTTTAAATTTTTTGCATTAAAGTGTAGTACGTCTGGTTTATGCGATTTTTTTTTTTAGATTTTACCTTTTTTTTTGCGATTCAGAGACGGAAAACAAAGCTTTCGAATCTCGCGTTTTATATTAGAGGGGGGAAAACTGGAGTCATCATTTTCGGACTCAGTGGCGTCGAGTTTTTTATTTTATTTTTATTCTTTTTCGTAATTTTTCTTCTGTCTTCTTGCATCTATGCTTCCCCCCCCCCCTTTTTTTGCCTTTCTCGGCGCTCGTCAGTGTTTCGGTGACGGGAAAATTGGGAGGCGAGGATTTTTCCTCGGGTTTTTCTTCCGTTTTTCTTTCCAGCATTGGTTGGTTGCTGAAGATGCTTTTTTGTTGTTCTCGTGTGTGTATTTTTGCTTCATTTCTTTGCTGACTTCGTTATTTTGAGTGAATTGAGGAAAACGGAGTTCTTTTTTTTTTTTTGAGTGGAGTGATGGAGGCTACCGGACTTTCGCAGAAGTTTGTTCTCACGGATGGAAGACGGTTTTTGATGCTGCTGGAATTTAATTTTTCTGCCTCGGGTCTGAAACGTTACATTCCGGTTACTTCTTGCTGCCTTGTTTTTATTTTTGTTTTTTCTTGGCAAAATAATTGTACTTGGAGAACGCATCTTGAAATCTGGTTCCCCAAGGTCCATCACAATAGGATCAAATCCGTGTTGGGAAGTAAATTCCACCTTTTCACGCTGGGTTATGAGTCTCGAACGCAGAAATGAAATGTATTCGAGTATGTTTATTTTGAAAAAATAAATGTAAAGCATTTGTGGCTAGGAATACGTGCAGTTCAGAATGGATGAAAAGGATTTCGGCCAGGTATCCTGAACTATTGACTCTTATGAGTGGTTCCTTAAATAAAGGGACTTGCAATTTGGTGAAAGTTTGAGCAGAAAAAAAATTCGGAACAAAAATTATAAAAATTGTCAGCTTTTAAACAAAAACCCCATAACAGTTCTTGCACCTTCAACGAAAATATTGAAAAACAAAGTCATTCTTTCGATTTAAATTGAATGCATAAGAATTGCAAGTGAAAATATTTGCATTGCTGAGCTGATTTTTTCTTCTCTCCGAATAAAATGTGAAGCAAGGTGAATTCGTAATAGTGAATTTTTGGCTAAATTCTTCGCTTTATTTAAGGTTTTTCCCTCATAAATAAAACTATTCATTGAATAAGCTTCATTGAGGTTTCTCATGAGCCAGACTTGAGACAGTCTTTTATGTTTTTATGAAATATGATGAGAACCAATACACTTCTCATCGCTTCGAAGCAGGAATAATAGAGCTCTCAAATTAAACTAATGACATCTGCTTCGGATCTTTTTATTTCTTCTTTCAATGATCTTTATAGAGAATAAACATAACGTATTCCAAGGACTTCCGGTTTAAACACGAAGAGAAACGAAGAAGCTCACGATCGATGTACAGTATTCGAAAGAAATACTGTATACTCCGCAAGAACTTCGCCGATTTAAAAAAAAAAAAGTCAAAACAGTACTATTCCTCACGTATTCTTTTTCTTTTCTTACTTGACCCAGTCACCTCTGGCATTTTTGCCGAAATGGGAAAATACGAGCGTGACGGCATTCAACCCCCCCCCCCCCCGAACCACCTCAAGAAAATTTCCCCACTTGTCTAAAAATTGCTCCCACAAGACAACAGATCCGTTCGAGAAATCTCGCCTTTTTCTTCTCCCGCGTCCGCATGCTCACAAATTTCGCGACACCTGTAAATATCATATATACAGCTATAGAAAAAGAAATAAAAAATAAAATGAAAAGTTTATGGAGAAAATCTGCTTCGTTTTTTCCAGTCAAACATATCTGTTCGAAGGGGGGGGGGGGGGGGGGGGGGGGGGGANCCCCCCAGGGGGGGGGCGTGGGGGGGGGGGGGGGGGGGGGGAGGTGAGGAAGAAGAAATATGTATATAAATATGAAAAGAAGCCGAGTGTAACACGAGGAGCCAGCAGCAGCAGCAGCAGCACCAGAACGAGGCCGGTTTCAATGAGCGCCACCCGCTGGGATCCACTCCGGTCGGGCCGGTATAATAATCAGGAAGGGCCCTTTCTGACGAGTGAGAAATCGGGCCCCAGGGAATACATCTCCATGATTTTTTCTCTCCCTCAATCCCCCCCCCCCCTCGTGCTTCCGACGCTTATTATTTATTTCTATTTCATCCCCCCATTTTTTTTTCGTTCCTCGAGAGTTAAAATATATAAGTGATAAAAAAAAGCGAGATATATGTGAGAGAGGAAGAGAAGCCGGAGACGAGTCGTCGAATGTGCGTGTGTGCATTTTGTTCGCACAGCGGGACGCTATCTTCGCCCATCATCCTTTTGCTTTCTCGTCGGGGGCAGACAAAAAGATGGATCCCATGCATATATATAGAGTTATAGACTGCTTGTAGAATTTTGAAACATTTTCACCTTTGCCCATGCAGGCAGGAAAAAAAAAAATTACGAGGAAGTCGCTCGGTGCGAAAACAAAAACCCCCCATGGAATTCGTCGACATAAACCGCAAATATTCACTTCTGGAAATATACAGTACTTCGAAAATGAATTGACTACAATAAGTCAAGCTTTTCGTTTCCCGGTGCTACGAAATTCAATCTTCGTCACCACTGAAATAGTTCAAAAAGTGTATAGAACAGCATACAAGAAAATATTTGCACATTAATATTTGTTACTCTTGAAAGCGAAAGAAAGTTCCCCGAATTTGAAAAAAAAGTCGTTGACTTCTCATTTGGGGATTGAAAAAAACACATCGTATGATGCAAAATAAAGCGATGCATGTTAGCCTTTTAGTATAAAAACACAAAACCAATCAATTTATTTGAACGGATCACCTGTAGTTCACTTTTTTTTTCGAAATCACAATGAACAAGCATCAAAAACGAGATTCGAAGTGATCAGAATTTTTCCTTAGAACAGTATTCGTCAAATAAGCTTCATTATACGAATATAGACAATAAATTTCATAAAAATAGAAGAATTGTCAATTAGTATAGATGTTTTTCAAATGATTTCGCTTTATATTACATGGTTTACGAATATTTTAATTTGATTGCTGATCAGAGAATACTGTACTTTGGAAAAGTTCTTGGCTATTGTCGTTAGAATTATGCAATGTTCGTAAATATTCAAAAACAATTTGAAAAATTTTAATGCAGTAGATGTTTTGCAAATGAATTCGCTTAATATTGAGCGGTTTACGAATATTTGAATTTATAATGGCTGAAGAGAAAACGTTGGAACGGTTCTCGGCTATATAGTAGTATCAGGAATATACAATACCTGTACAGTATATCTTTTTTAAAAATTCGACAAATTGTAATCTAGTAGACGTTTTGCAATGCATCCGCTTAATATTGAAAGGTTTCTGAATATTCGAATTTAAGGGATGAAGAGAAAACTTCGGAAAGGTTCTTAGCTATAGTCGCTATATAAGAATATATACAGTATATCTTTAAAAAAATTCGACGAATTTTAATGCAGTAGTCGTTTTGAAAATTAACTCGGATTTAAAATTGCCAAGTGCTTATAAACTTAAGTTTACCGACTTTCTCTTTTGAAACCTTTGCAAGAACCAATATCAGCAAGTAAGCTTCGGCGCTCGTTAGTCACAAGGACGGTCGTGGATTAGTTTTTCCGGAAGTTTCCTGGTGAGTCTGCCACTGCTTATTTTCCCATGGAAACGTGATGAAAATATGACACTAATATCGCGAACAATAGCCTTGTTCCCAAGTCTTGAAACTCAGTACAGCAGCGTGAAGCCGGTGAACATCAAACATTGCTTCAATATTACTGATCATAAATTATTCATTCTTTTAAGACCAGTAAAAATGGTTCTATAACGTAAAAATACAAGTTTTTATTTCCAGTTTCGAATCGATTAATCAACGAAAACCGTTCAAAAGCTCTTCAAATACAGTATACCCGTATAGATAATTTCTCCCGCATTTCTCGTCTTGCTGCCGACCTTTCAAAATTCGAAATTTTGAATTAAAAAAAAAAAGACTCATCAAAGATGGATATTTATAACACGCAGTTCGAGTAAAACACCAAGTACAATTCGTCATATTAAATTTCGTAGCACAATTTCCTGTTTACCAAGGGCTAGTCCGGAGAAAGAAACTGGTGTTTTTGCAAACATTCCTTTCGGCGAAGACAAATTCGCGTGACCGACAAAAGTGCATCGATTCCAATGTTTCATCAAGGAAGGAAATACATATTTTTCCTGTACTGCCCATTAAGCCGCATGTACGCATAAATTGGCGCGAAATGAGGGGAAAAAAGAGGGATCCATTAATAAAGTTTAGCACAAGTGGCCCCAGCTGGAAACTGACGGTCGAATTCATGTTTAAACCACGGGTCATTTTTCTTTCACCGTCGTTTATAAGAAGCGAAGTTTCCGAAGCGAAAGAAATTTTGAAGGGTTGAAATAAATAATTTGTTGCCCCAGCTGGAAACTGACGGTCGAATTCATGTTTAAACCACGGGTCATTTTTCTTTCACCGTCGTTTATAAGAAGCGAAGTTTCCGAAGCGAAAGAAATTTTGAAGGGTTGAAATAAATAATTTGTGTGACTTATTTTTTATAAGATCAGGGCTGCTGGTAATCAATTTTTTTTTCCGGGGCTATAGTTTTATTTCAAATAGTGTTACTTTTTGAAACAGAAAACATTGGCTGTCAAATTCAGTTGCTTGAAATTGACTTTATGGATCATTTCCATTTGAAATTGTATCAACCATTTCCATTTGAAATTGTATCAACCATTTCCATTTGAAATTGTATCAACCATTTTCATTTGAAATTGTATCAACCATTTTTAACGCTTTTTTATCTATTTGTCTGAACCTCATTGAAAATACTGTTTCAAACACCCTAGAATTCAATGATTTTTGTTGGAGACCAGTCTCATCAAATACCGTACAATAAAAAAAAATATACAATGAAGATACAAGTATCAGAATACAGAAAATTGGCCATCATAACAGTATATACAAATTATTTTAGCATTTTGGCATGGTGTGCATATCTCTTAAAAACACATTGCTCAAATTTCTTTGTAAATAACAATTTCTTGTTTTTTCTATGATTATCAAGGGTATATAATTTGAGCCACCATCATTCAATGCAGTATTTCATCACTGCTGCAAGTGCTAAACTAGAAAAAAAAGATTTTAAATCTTCTTGATATGATAACAGGTGTTTAAAATCCAAGCGGCAGATTTCATCTAATAGTAGTTATAATTCTGTGTCGAACTGTAAACCATTTGAATCAGCAGGAATTGTCAGATTCACAGGCTTTCCTCCTGCTGCATGCTCAAAAAGTTATTTTTACTGACCTTGCAAATAAAATGCTTTCAATACTGTTTCGACATGAGCCGAACAACTTGACGATATGCTCATGATTTATTGGGTACAATGTTCAAGGCTGTATTACACTGAACTTTTTATGAACAGACGAAAAAAGTAATTGAATAAAAATTATAAAGACGAAGGAGAATCCAGAAGCCAATCTTCCAGTCGTCGTCTTCCTGGTCAAGTTTCAGAAGAGGAAAAAAAAATCTAGAATTTTCTACTCACTCAGAGATTTTCACTTGTCGGGAATTTATTGTATAGGTTGGAAGCAAGGAAATATGTTGAATTGGATCTCAGCACGTGAAGAACTGCATGTTCATCGTTTCTTCTTTTTTTTTTGTGTGTGTAATTTTTAAAGCTCATCTTTTACATGCATGGGTACAGAATGCTCTGTACTAGTGCGTATTTCGGTGCAGAATTGTGAAGGGTGGCGGAAGTTTCCTGCAAAAGAATTTTGCAGGGAGCATTGCCCCAGTTCCAGTAGGAGCAGCAGCAGCACCACCACTACCACCACCACCACCACCACCACTGGCAGCACCAGCACCAGCACCAGGCCTGAAGCAATATATCAAAACCCGTGTCAGGCTAATATCGGCCCTTAATTATAGCCTCAACTGGCTCGCCTAGCTCTTTTCGGTAGGGCAGTATTTATATTGCATGCGAGGCACTTCCTTTGCGTGTTCCTTTTCCCTGTTTTCGTTCCTTCTTTTGTTTTTATTATTATTAGCGTTATTTCGTAAAAATTTGTTTTCGGGTTGTCTCTTTAAAATAAAAAAAATCTTTTTTTCTCTCTCGCGATATTTTAAAAAAAAAAATTTTATTTTTTCGTTCTGCGTTTTCCGGGCTCTGCGGAAATCCGCTTGTATATAAACGCATTTATTATATATCCCCGTTTTGATGCGTGATGCACTTGCACACTTGCTGTGTGTGCAGCTTGTCTATGGGTGTGGTTTCTCCTTTTTTTTTGTCTCCTTCTTTCCCTTTTTTCCCTGCGCTCTTGTCGCATTTTTTTATTTTTTTTTGGCGTGAAGATGCCTATAAATTTGCTTCATTGCGAAAGGCTTGAGAGTATTTTTCCATCCTTTTGGCGAGCGAGGTCAAAGAGTGAAGCGGGTCTCAGACGAATCACGTTCGGTTCTTCCGGGCATAAAACGAAGAATTTTTTTTAAACTGTTACTAGTTTGAGACATTTTTTTTTGAGGGTTCACAGGGTTAACTTTCAAAATTTCCTGAGTTTTTTTCTGTAATACATTCTTCATCGAATTCGATACATTCGAATGTGACAAGAATGAACTTGACTAAGTACTCTACAGCGAGGATATCAGGCTTTTATTCCAGGATTTAAAAAAATATATTTTGTTTTTAGCTGGTGATGTAACTGTTTACTGTACTTTTTTGAATATGGATGGGTTCAGGATTTATACGTTATTTTTTGGCAGAACTACTATTTATTTTTGAAAGAATTTGCTCAATACTCAATAGATAATCCAAAATGAAATGAAAATTAAATTTTGAATATTGCTTGAATCAGAAAATGTTTGTTATTCATTCTTCCGGAGAAGAAATATTTTCGGAAAGCAAAATACAGGTTTCCCAAATTTCCATTTTTGAGCTTTCGACATAATATTATTGAGGGGATTATATTATTCTAATCATTTGGCTTATCCAAAGATTTTCAGACTTGAGCCACTCTGCTCAGATGCTATTTTGTGAAATTTAGTCAAATCAAAATGCAGGAGATTGAAAAAAAAATCCTGGTACAACTGCGCAATGGGAAACACAAGTTCGCTACCGAAAGGTGAATCATTAATTATTTTTGTAAATCCCTTTTCACATCTTGACTCATCAACGCAGATACATTTCCGATTGAAAAACTTCATGAAAGAAAAGTATTCATGACGAATACTCCTCATTCCTCCCATAATTTGAAGTGGAGGAACAAATCAAGAAACGAACCAGTTATTCTGCTGACTGCTGTGCTAAAATTTTATATTTTTTCATGACAGTCAACTGCAGAACATTTCATTGATGCCAGCAGCATAATCCGCTAAATAATTGGATTATGTTTCATACATACTCATAAAGGGACGATCCAAAAATAATATCTGGGTTATAATTCCCTTAATTAATCCTCGGAACCTTCCCTGGCTGCTGTTTGTGCGGGGACTTCCTGGGTTAATCTTCTTAACGTTCAATGGCCCAATCACGCCGCAATTATCGGATGAATCTGCGGAATAAGTCTGATTCGAAGAAGGCATAAACAAAGAGATGAAAAGGGGCAAGGAACCCGTTGAGCAACGGATGAAACCCCGCCAATAATAAGGGTTCTCCTCTCCGTGAATAAGTAGGGAACCCCACTCGGAACACGCAGCTTTTGCCGACAAGCCAAAAAGACGATTCATCAAAGGCAAACCCATGTCTGTCCATGCAAAAAAAAAGAAGAAAAAACGAGGGAGAAATTTATTCCTTATTCGTGTTTTCTTCTCGTATCTTGTGCGGTAATTATGATAGCGTGGGAGGGCTCAACTTAATTTTTTTCTAGCATATATATACATTTTTTTATACTCCTGATGGGTTCAATGATTTATTTTTGCGTTCATTCGCAAGAGTTTTATTTTTTCCCGCGATTTTTGTTTTGGGGGAACGGAAAGAAATATGGATATGAAGGCCTATATAGTCATGAGCCTCTTATTTTCCCAGTCGGTGTTTCTTTGAGGATTGTTGTTTTGCAGAAAGAGAAGGAACCAAGTATTGATGGCTTTATTTATCTCTCAGCTTTGTGTTTTGTGGGCTGCCTTTTTGCGAGAGCTAAAGAAAAAATCGATTCTTTCTGCGCTACAAAAAAAACGGAAAAGGTTACTTTGAATACTATATTGTTCAAATTTCACAAGGAGTATAAAACTTGCTCGATTTTCAGCGATGAATGCGAAGGAAACGGTTGCAAAAATCTTTTCGCCTTTTCAACAAAAATACAAGTTCAAGATTTATTATTTTTATTGTTAGAAAGCTAACTTCAGTTTGCTATCAAAAACTCTCAGATTTAAAAGCGGAAAAGTGATGAAACAGAGCTTTTCAGGAGTTTTAAAATAAAATAAAGACCGTCGAAAAACGTCAAGAGGTTTAATATACAGTACTTTTTATGCTCCGAAAAGGCATAACACTTTATGCTATCGTCTTGCCAAGCTAAATAAGCAAAATGCTTTTGCAGAGCATCTCTATGTTCAATTACCTCGTTCATTCTTCTCTGCCATCAAAATTTAGAGAGTATAAGGAAGGCATAGGCAGAATTTTTCTGAAAAAATTTGCTATCAATACACGCTTATGTAATATTAAACTGCTGGGGAATAAACTGAATATCAAAGATCCAGATCCTGACAGATAACCTGCCTAATAACTACGTTTCGCAATACAAAAAACCTTTTTACAAGGAAAATTAAAATTCCAAATGTCTGAATTGAAAAGTTTGATGAAGGTTTTTATGGTGAAATGTTTGCTTCGCAGCAATAAAAAAAACACAGACCGATTGCCCTCATATGTATACTGTTGCGGTATAGTCATTGTTACCTTTTCAGACTTCTTTAATCCCACCTTCGATCAATTTTCCATGGGATTTTTGAAAATCATCCAAGGTTTTGATCCGTTCTCGATGGGAGACCTTTCTTCGTTTCAAATCATGCGAATCCACAAAAGAGTTATTTTAAAGCAAATTTTTATTCATCTACAACAGCTCAAGAAGCACAAATTTACACGTCTTCTGTGACGGACAGACTTCCGGGCTGTCAGATTCATCAAAACCTTTGATTATCAAAAATCCCGTGGAAAATTTATTGAAGATGGGATTTAAGAAGTCTGAAAAGGCAATAACAAGCTCAAACGCAACATTGCAGATTAGGGCAATCAGTCCATTTTTTTCATTGCTGCGAAGCAAACTTTCTACTATAAAAACCTTCATCAAACTTTTTATTTCAGACATTTTCAATTTTAATTTTCCTTTTAAAAAGGTTTCTTGCATTGCGAAACCCAGCTTCTTCTTATGCTGGAGGTTCACTCAGTCCAGATCTTGACTGAGTGACATCTTCGACATTTAATTTATCCTTAAGTGGAATATTTTATTAATGGGTTACAAAGTGAAGAAACCTGATTTTAAAAAAATGAAATAAAAGAAAAGAAAAATATGTTCTGGAATTGAGAGGATGTGTGGGATAAACAGTGCAGAGCTGGTTAGCATCCACTCAATCTTGCGGCTAATCTGCGCCAAGAAGAGTAAGAGGAAGATGAGAGAGGATTAATTGCAGCCGAACCGCGGCCAGCACGCGACGATTATCTTAATTTCTATTAGCCCGGACCTGGCCCTCTGGGGCCCATGAATGGATCGCCTGGTGTCACGCAGTTTTCTCCCCCACGAACTGCACTCGCATCCATATATAGTGTGTCCGAAGAATAACCGACACAAACCGGCTGATTTCGGTGTCCAATCAACATCGACACCTTCCATACATGTGTCTGCGATTTTCTCTTCTGGATGTCTTTTTTTTCGAAGTTATCCAGTTTTTTTGACGTCTTGTGATTCGTGAATGAAGAGAACATTGGGACCTGTTATATATGTGGATATTAAACAGTTGAACCTCTCCAATAAGTTGGATTTCTAGGGACCAGGAAATAAATTTGACTTCAGGAGGTTTTGATTTTTTGAGGTTTTGAGAAAAGGAACCAAATATATTTTGCTGCAAGGAAAATGGGAACTTGTAAAAGAGGATATTCCGGGCCTAAACTTGCTTCTTAATGAGTTTACAGCTGAACTTGGAGGCAGGGGGTTCATTTGTTCGATTAGTCTTTCACTTCATTTCAAAATGCGTAAAATACTTTGTTTTATTGATTTTCTCATTCATATTTCAAGGAAATATTAACCAAAAGGCCTCAGAAAATATGACTTACAGAGATTTAAAAATGGAGATTTGAGTCATTATTGACTTTCAACTTTAATTGGTGCTTGCGCTTCGCTCTTCAAGTCCTGCCTTAAAATGTCTGTTTCCTTGTCCCATCATCAATTATTCCAGGAAATGAGCATTTGCATTTTAAATTCCCTTTTCTCTAAACTCTCTTACCTTCAATTCCATTTAATTTTTACCACTGATCCGTACTTTTCACAGCCATGAAAATCCGGAGAAAATTCACACTTCCAAAGCTTTCATCATACAAGTGTCCCACTCCCGATTCAAGAATGCTTTGCTCTTCACTTTAAAATGGGACAAGCTCCAGAAATCGGCGCAAAACTAAGAAAATACTTTTAAATTGTGGGGGGATAGTCATATTTTCTTGGAAATACTGTACAAGTATATCAACAATAATTCACAGCAATTGGCCAGAGAATCCAATAAGACCTGGGTTACATTTCCAGGGATGGACTCTTGTTTTGATTTAGAGTTGCACCAGTCTTTTTGTTTTTGAAGAAAATCCGTAGGTTTTTTGTTGGGCTTCTCCAGCTTCTAGAAAAGCATGGGTAAATGTCAATTTTCCGTTTTACCATATATGGCTTGTATCCAATCCATTATACAGCAGTTCGTCAAATTCTACTATATCCCTCTGATGCGTTCTATGTTTTTGGAACGTGTACATTTTGGTCACTGGTTAGCACTTTTATGAACAGCCCTGAATGGTGCGAAAAACCGAGCTTATTAAGATATGAAGTCAGAACATCAATGAAAAGACGCGGATAAAATTTGTCAAAGAGACTTGACATTATTTCCGGGGATCACACTTTTTTTGGATGCGAATTGATGACATTATTTAGAGCTTCGAGCACAGAATTTTTCTAACAGAGAAGAAGGTCTTTTAGTTGATTTGACGTCCGTGAGGAGATTGAGGCGTTTTTTAATGGAAAAACCTGGATATTGCTGCCTGAGGTAAAATGATTCGTTTCAATTATCGAATGTAGTTCGAGGAAATACTGTATAAAACCAACGAGAATCAGTGGCTTTTAATCCGAGAAACGAAACGAGCAAACGACAGAACAAGGTTGACCGCAGTGGAAAATTTCGGCACGAGATGCTTAATTAATTGCTCGAATGAGACCACAATCACAGAGATTTTCCCCCAATTTTCGTTCATTCAAAAGAGACGCAAACCCCCAAAGATTTGCGGCATGAACGACTCAATTCTGGGTGAGAAAGGCCAGAAATTACACGGCTTTTTTTCACTGGTCCTCCTTTTGTCCGTCGCCGATTCATAATAACGTCCGCGACCACTAATTATACCCACCGCGAAATGTTTAATTCATCCACCGCGGGCTAATGACACCCTATGCCTCGTACTGATGCCCGGGTTTCGAGTCTCACTCAAGACTTTTTTTTTAAATATTTTTTAAAAGCCTTTTTTTCATTTTTTTGGTCAAGTCGAGTCCAAATGAATGACACTTGAAAACGCGAGTGGCATAAATTAAATCGGATCCCGACCGCTCTTTTTCTTGGGGATTTATGGTTTCGCCTCTTATTGGGGGAATCGCGTGTGAAAATCGAGTGAATGTTCATTTTTTATTTCCTTTTTCTAAAAATAATTCTGACCTCGTTAAAGACGGAAATTCAAGCAATTCATTTATCATGCGGATCATGCGATGCCCGATTATTGTGCAGAATTAGAAGCTGAAAAAATGCATAGGTTCATAAAAAAGAAGTTTAGTTCATAAAAAATCTTCTAAACGGACGAACTTCGAAAATTTTTCTTTTTGATCATTCAAAACGTTTCTCCGGACTTGTGCAGATTCCAGAAGCTATATTTTGCGTTTATGACGAAATTTTCCGATCAAGCATCACCAAAAAGGCAGGAATATTTACTCCACTTATTCCAAAGAATTCGTACACGTCACTATTAAAATTTGCTCAGTTGAATAAGCATTTCGAAAATTTCGAGTAAAGCACATTTAACCTTCTTCTTGGCAACGCTTTTTATCAATTAGAATTTCGAAGGAATTTTTCAAGCTGAAAAACGACAGACTTCACAAAAGAAGTTGCGGTTCCTCAGCAGTACGGTTTACAGGTCGGATTTTGGGGTTTTAGAAGATAACAGTTAATTTTGACATTGAAAGTCAGACATCGATTTTATGCATGATTGAAAATCATGTAGCATTGGCATTTAATATACATTTTTAAAATTCCAGAAGTGTATATTTAGCAGAATTTTTCCAACACAGCATCCGAAATTCGAAAATCTCCGCCTGTCGAACCTTTTTGCCGCAGTAATCATCCTCGAAGAAAAAAATATCCAAAAATATTTTGCGTTTCATCAAAGAGAAAAACGAAGTTCATAAAACAAGAAAAAACCTATCCCAATTTTCGAAATCTGAGCTAACCCAAAAGATTTGAAACTCGGTGTTTTGAAATTTGCTCATTATTTTTGTGCATTCGCTCGCTTTTGATGCCTTCAGTATAATTGAGACTCGTCGCTCTTTTGCTGAAGGTGACCCTCCAAGAAGTGGGGCTCAGAGGACACCTGGGCTGCCATGAAACCTGGGAGGAACCCCCCACCAAAAAAAAGAAACAAAAAAAAAACAGCAACAGCAGAAAAAAAAGCGTCGTCTTGAATATCTTGAAATAAAGAGAGAAAAAAAGGAAGAAAAAGATAACTGGAACTAGAAGAAGAAGAAGAAGAAGAAGGAGAAGAAGGCTCACGGGCTGTCGGAATCGTGACTCCATGCAACGGGCAAAAAGGTGTCATTTAAATGCCTGGGTCCGGGCAAGCAGTAATTCCCTTTGACTGATCACTCGCCTCTCGGCCCAAAAATGAGCGAGGCGGAAATTCGGCGCGTCCTCGATCACTTTTCCCCCGAGGGAATCGCCTCGCATTGTTCTCATGATAGTCATTCGCTTTCCTCTCTCCCTCTCTTCTCTCTCCCTCTTCCTCTCCAGAAAAAAATGTTGTAAAAAAACATATATGAAACTCAAGTGTTTGTAATCATCCGAATATATACTGCGGAGTAAGCGGGAAAAACAGATATACGAAAAAAAAAAAAACTTGGGGTGTCTGATGTTCGGTACTCACTCGGTACCTGTGGGATTAAAATGATGGTCGGGTTCTCGTCTTCCCGCGTCCGCGATATTAAATGGGAGTCCGTTTCCC
Organism: Notodromas monacha; assembly: GCA_905338405.1. NCBI lineage: Eukaryota > Metazoa > Arthropoda > Ostracoda > Podocopida > Cyprididae > Notodromas > Notodromas monacha. The sequence continues at coordinate 2,130 of CAJPEX010000208.1, read as the reverse complement.
AGCAGCAACTGCTTCTTTATTCCTCCGAAATTTCAGCGATGAGGATTTACTAAAATGATTTCGATTCACTTCCCAACGGAAGCATTTTTGACCGTCAGCTTTTTTCGTTATTATTTTGCTAAACCAGGGCATTTGAGTTTTTTTCTTTCCTTCTTTGCGTGGTCAAGAGAGGAAGAAAGAAAAAAATAATAACCTGGGATTCGTTTGCGTATACGTGAAGTCCGTTGGTTGTGATTGGAAAATTGACTGGACAAACATTCTTTTGTAGAGAAACAATTGAACCAAGCTTGCTAATTTTTTTCTCTCAGGGTCATTCGTGCTACGCGATCCACACGGTTTCGGCTACGTTACAAAGAAAAGGTCACTGCAAAAAAAGGAAAAAAATACATCTTCAAGAGTTTGAATCAAAAAATGGAATGAAAAAATTAAAAAAAAAAGTAATTTTCCGATGAAGGTTGGAACAATTTTGACGCGTTGTGGGTATTTCATTCACATCTCTCCTTCCCAGCGAGTCACGAAACGAATTGTTGAACTTCGATCCGCTCGTCTTTCAGACGTGACCAATTGGTCGATTTTTTTTGTGTGTGGCGTTTTCGCAAAAAAAAATTATCAATTTTGCGAAATATCCAAAAACACAAAAAAATGTGTTTTTGCAGATAATTTTCTCTAACGTTCCGCCGCAAACTCCGGCCTGAAACTTCCCACGAATATTCGATGCTGGAACTCGGCCGGCAAAATTAGCGTAAAAAAAAATAATAAAAAATCGGTAGGAATCATAAATCAATGGAAGGAACTCACAAAATAATCATTCCCGCCTGCAGCACACAAATCAACGCCTATTCATCACCCATTTTTCTCCCTTCTTCCACCTCGGAATAATAAACAAGCCCCGGGCCGAGAATGATCATCAGCCGAATGAAGACCGCGTTGCGTACACGTGGAAATTATGCTGCCCCCACGTGAAACAAAAGGAGACTGGCGGCAGAATAAATACGAAAACACTGCTTTTCTTCATTTGTTAATGACTGAAAGTTTTGAGCAAGTGAAGAAAGGAGAGGGGGGGAGGCCATAGTATAACTAATAGTTGGGGGCGACGAGGTGAAACCATTAAATCAAAACCTGACGGTAAACGATCCGCGCGCGCGATGAGAAGAGCCTTTGCTTGGGGATCATTGCGATGATTCTGTTTACCTTATTGGGATCTCAGAGTTGCCAACGTTATTTAAGATTCCTAGTATAAATGACTTCAGGCTCCTGCTTAAATGTCACCCTTACATTCGGCGGAGTTTGGATATTTTTTTTACATTTTTGTGCCAAAAGAAGCGCAGGAGAAAAAAACTCTGTATAAATTTCTCTGGATACCTGCAGGACATTTCGGCTGCAAAAAAATTCCAACAAAAGTAAAACATACAAGCTTTTAGGAATTTTGGCTGCTCAGTCCAGGTTGCATTTTTACCATCACAGGGGAAATCGAATTTATAATATACAACAAATCTATGTAAAGTGATGCATACGAACCCTCTACCATCGAAGACCCACTTTTTTTTTATATACAGCACAGAAATATGAGTGCCCAAAAAAGTGGAGCACTACCTATAAGTTACGGTAGTGAAAAATTCATGCTTATGATCAGTGTTGGTTTCGACTTAGAGAGGGCTATACAATTCTTGAATTAGTATTACAGTAACAAGCGTATTTTTCTGAATCGAAAATGCAGCACGATCGGACAAATACGTTTTTCTGAACTTTTTTATTTATTTGGTCGTGTTGACAAGGATTAGAAAAGAAGAAAAACAGTCTCATTCGACGAATCAAGTCCTGATAAATCAACCACATCACCATCAGCAGTAGGAAACAAAGGCTAGCCTCTTTAAACCCAATTTTTAAAATGTCAAAGCCCCTTTTTACCCTTTTCGTTTGCCCCGGTTAAAAAATATTCCGAGTGAAATAAATAAAAAAATTTGATGCTTTTTCAAAATTGCCCATAGATCCCTTGTCCGTCTTTTTTTTTTAATTCCAGACCTCGAAATATCATTCTTAATTTTAAATAGCTCGGGTTATTGTTGGAAGTAGGACATATTTCTCTGGCCTTCTTTGTGAAAAAAAAACTTTTAGTCCCAGTTTTACACA
>CAJPEX010000207.1:74493-143846 GCA_905338405.1 Notodromas monacha | reverse complement strand
CTCTTAGAGGGGGTCCTTCAAAAAGGTAATTTAATGTACAAACAAGATAACACACAGAAATGAACCAAACGCAGGCAATTTGGGCAAGGATTCAACAATCTCTACAAAAGCCTCTTCACACAAAACACACACACAACACATTGTTGTCTTTGAGAGCCTGGGTCTGATTGCAACCAGAGAGTAGAATAAAAATTTTCAAACTTGTCCATTGTTTTTCCAAGCCTGAGCTCTAACAGGTTCATCCCTTGCCACCAGTTCTCCTTCAAGTATGGAAAACCAGCTGTACAACAGGGACTTCCTGCTGCACACTTCCTTTGCTATGCATTTGGGGGCCGGGACTATGCTTGCTGCTTTGGTTGCACAGTGGCATCTGGTGGCCCAACAACAGGTGTACCCTTCCAAAGTGGGGAAATTGGTGCACACTGGGGATATGTCTGTAATTCTACACAGTGACCTTGCTGTGCACCTGAAGTGTACCCAAAGTTCTTCTTTTGCACATGCATATCCGTAATGTGCACCAATTGTGCGTTCACAGCACCAGGATTACTCAGGGTCACATTTGTAAACAAATAAGGTACACCAAGCTTACAGTTGGTACATTTGTGTGATACTCCTGTTATGTCACATTTGTGTGCACCAACTGTAGCCCTGGAATGGTATCAAAATTGCATCTATACAGAGGTGTGTGCTTGTAACCCCAAAATAGCCCATGTACACCAGTTGTGACTTCAGTGTGCACCAGTTGTGGGGTCACACAAAGGATAGCTCCCCACTTGGGCAGCTTTTCAGTCAACTTTTAAGAAAAATCTGTGTGCCGTACTTTAGTCAATAGAAGCATAGCATTAAAATTTGCTGCTGTATTTGAATACCGAGGGCATACACATCATCATCACATTGTCATTTAACCAACCTTTTGGGGGAAGGATGGATGATTGACCTGCTGGTCATTCACCCGTCCTATATCAAAGCATGTTATTTGTCTAGCGATAAATGACAAAGGTAGGTGTACACGGAATAAATAACAGCGGTTCTCAATGCTCTCAATATATACCAGGGTTCAGCAGGTGGTGAATAATCAATAATTCTTACGTTTTCGTGCAATTTATACATCGCAAATGTCCTAGTGTTATCCAGGGAGCAAATTTAAATATGCATTCAATCTTTTTATCGACCATATAAGAGGTTATGTGAAATAGCGCAGATTTCAGGAAAGATTATTTTTTGCATTAAAATTCGCATACAGTAATATGAAGCTTTATTGTATAAAAGCTACTTGTTCAAATAATATAACTTTTTTTCAGAACTCACTGGCAGTAGCTGTTTGAGATATCCCTGAATTCTGAAAAAAAAAAAAAAAAAAAAAAAAGTATTATGAAAGCGGTTCCCGAAAATCTCTAATGAAGTAAATGTTGCACTTCTTGGATTTTTTAAAGCAGATTTTGAATTCCACATTCAGCTTTGGAAATAAGCGCCCCCTTCAGTTACAGTATTTAGAAGATGCCATTCCGGTAATTTCCTACACTATCGCATAAATTTTTATGCCCATTTTCTCGGCCGATTTGAAATTAACGCTCAGATTCTTCATTGAGGAATAAACTTTCGTGAATGAAAATTTATTGGACTTGCTGATGACAAAGGATATTGACGATTCGGTAGAGAATTAGCAATAATTGTGGGTTCTTGTGGGTTTCAAAATTTTGAATTGAAGCTGTTTTAATTTTTTCGAAATACTGTATTCGAATTCACAGGAGCAATTTTTTGGCACGCACAAACGTGTTCCTGAACTTAATTGAGACTTCATTGAAAAAATGTTCTGTGTGCGTTGAAAAATCCATCGCAGTTCGTGATAATTTGGCGCATAATATAGCCGCTAAATCAATTTACCTTACAATTTCTTTTTTTATATTCGAAGCTATGCGAAGTTGAGAAGCAAGATTTGCCTAGTTCATGCAAATCGCGCGATCCTCTAAAGTAACAAATCGCATCCAAGTTTATCTGAAATAAAATTATGCATTAATATGGTAATTCATTTCCGTGAGGAATACCCGGAGTAACATGTCGTCCAAAGTAGGCCAATATATTTTCTCGTGAATGCATAAAATAAAATGAAAAAAAAAGATTCCCGAAACCAACTCCCAGCCCCGGAACTTGGAGTCTTCCCGTTAATCCTCGACTGATCCACGTGTCGGCCCGTTCTTAATCGTGTTACTCCAGGAAGTATTTTTAGAGTGATCCCAAAAGCTGCATCATGCTGAAGCTAGTGGGATTCTATCCGAAGCCTAACGAGAACAGTTCGGCTTTATACGGGGTTTTCATCCATCGTAATGGATTTTTAAGAAGGATAAAAAATATCTAAGCAGATGCATTCTTTTTAATGAGCGTGGATTCAGGGCACATGATTTTGTGAGACATTTTATCGTGGTTTTTTATTTTTTTTATCATCGTAGCTGTATTTGATTTTATGATATTTTATCACGAGATGATAATCGAAGTGGTTCGTTCATCGTATCATGAAATTAAATTTTGACCAGAACCCCCCCCCCCCCCCGCATTGTTTAAATGAGCCATTTTAGAATTACTGTATTGTAAATTTGTAATTCAAGCTCTCTTGAGCAAATAAAAATTCACTTAAATTGAAAAGTTCAAACAAGTAAATTCATCCAAAAATCTACATTACGGTGTATTGTATTTTTCGATCATTACGGATTATGCTTCGATTTAAAAGAACCGAGAAAAATCCCCGTGAAGAGCTTAGAAAAATATTAACTTTTACTGAGTTTGCTAAAAAAAAACAGGTTTATTCATGAACAAAAACTTTTGGCACGCACTCGAGCATTCTTGTGTAGGGGAATTTTCAGAATATTATAATTTTTAAATTTCAAATGAGTAAAAGGAATTCGCCTGAAAATGTTAGCTATCCTTCTTTTTTTATGTCAACGGACGATCATTTTGAAATTCAGGAAATATGCCGACTTTATTCAGAAACTTCCGTTTACTTTTGTTCTTTTCGAATAAGCACTCATTTTCCCCTTTTTGCGAAAATATCATTTATAAATTAAAGTGTAAATCAAAAGTATGCTGAAACAAGTGCAGCAAATTCGTCATAAGTTAAATTGATTATTTTTTTACGAACAAATTATGTTTTCAGGGAGTGTGCAGCAGAAAAGATTCACATATAAATTATATTTCATTGATGTGTTATATTCATGCAGTAATTTTATTATATATAAAAAATGTATTTTCAAGCCTGGCAATTTATTACAAACGGAAAAATGAGTTAGCCACATTCTCTGGCTGCTCATTAAGGATACATTTATCATTTATACCACGTGGTTCGGAACAAAAAGCTTCTTAAAAATATTGTGTGTCAGAACTTCCTGAAGCAACAACGGATTATGTTGATCCGATTGTCGGAGTGGAATATAGAAGATATTTTTTTCCCCGCCTGTTAATATATGCCGTCAGGTACAAGTGGTTCGTCATCATGTCAGGCCCCCCGTCGATTTTGCTGCTAATAATTATCCCTTATTCCCAGCGGGCCTAATGGTCCAAATTACAGAAAATCGGATCAACCCACACGGAGATCAATGAGCTCCACCCGCATCATCATCCTCATCGTCATCAATGATCCCTTGTTCTGAGTCAAAGGAACACCTGGTTTCCTATATACTGAGCTCTTGTATCGTGTCTCTTTTCGAGGCATTTACGAGGAGGGAACAGCATAATATTCCGGATGACCCGTTTTCTCATGACCGGTGCTGTGCCTTCAAAACAATACCGTCGTTGTCATTCCGTGTTCATCCTCTGATGGTGGATGATGAACTATGCAGTTCTATAGAGCGAGCTTTTGCCAAAAACTCGAACGCATATATTCCTCTTTTTTTTCAAAGTTATTGTATGCAGTTTATCGCGACCTTTTATTATGCAGTACTGTATGTGTGAATGTTGTCAAAGTCCTCGTCGTCGAGAATCCAGAGCCAACTTTTTCGTTTGTGCGAATCCTCGACTGCAACGAATTTTATGATGAATTAAAAATTTTCGAGCGTTGTACTAAGAAAAATTTGCCACCATTTGGTGACTTTCTGACACTTTTGTCACTTACTCTATGGGATTGTTTGAGCAGTAGTCAACTTACCAGTGTGGCACATGAGGACTTTTCAAAGAACCCCAGAGAATTTTCAATTTCGAAAAATCCCGATTTTCTGGGGATCGAATTTTTAGGCTCGTGTGCGCTTGTGGCACGCAGTGTGAAAACACATTTCAGTGAATTAAAAAGGCAATTTTTAAGAATGGAGTAAGGTACAGTATTTTCTGGAGGCTAAAAATTATATTGAAGTTTGATACGGTATTATTATCTGGACTTATGATGTATACCTTTTGTTGCAGGTTAGAAAAAAAAATAGCGTTGAATGTCGAAAGCCACATGCACAAGTTATGCGTGAAGTAAATCAATTTTTTAGCATCTTCAAAATTCCTAAGTCAGTTTAGAGCAATGCAGGAAAATTTTAAAGTTTACAACTTACTGTATTTCATAACAAGACACAAAATTACGAGAAATTCGATTTTATGGAGTTAGAGGGCGAAAATACCGTGCATTAAAGTTATTCACACGGAATCCCTCATCAAACGCAGTGTAATAAAACTAAATTTGAAAGTAAAATTGCTGCATATTCGAAAATTTACCGATGCTTTGACATTTTTTTAATTCGAACAGTCTGTTTCCTTCCCATTTTGATTCAAACATATCTCGTTTATACCTCAAAAGACACTTCAATTATAGTTTCGGAAGATTTCGACTTTTTGGAATTTTGGGCGCAAATTTTTAATAATATTTGAAAACTACCCTAGCTTTCCCAAACGAATCAAAGTTTACATACCTTATAATATGAACACTCGCCATATTTTTTCACGCACATGGGAAAATTGCGTCTCAATTACATTTTTCTGCGTAAATATAAATACAGTACAGTGCATATGTACAGCATACTTTTGGGTGTTCTGAAGGATTATTGAAGGGATTTCTATTCCTCGAATTCGAAATGAATGCGTGAGTAATGAGTATAATCGCGATTTCAGGACATCCGCACATTGATAAGATTATTCTGTTTGTAAAACCGAGCATAATTGATTACGCAAAACACGTTCCCAAGCGCATTAGAAGGAGCTGGAAAATTTTTTATCTGCGCAGTTTTTTCGCGGTCTTCGTATTTTTTCCTACTCATATAAGCACTCGTTCGTCTACCATCGCTGTTTCATATCTAAAAAAAAAAAGTGGAAGAAAATCGCGAATATTTTCTCCAGTGATATAAAAAAAAGGAGGGAATTTTTGTTGTGACCGTTGGAAGAAAAGAGTTGGGCCAGTATGTCGAAACACACAGCGGCAGTCATTTGCACTTTGGTGCTGACGGGTAAGTGCTGCTGATGTTCCCAGCTTTTCGTGCATTCCGCGGGATATTTTTGGGTCTGAAATTGCTTTCGGGGTGACGGAGTACGAAATGTATGTTGAGTAATGAGCTGGTAAGCCAAGAAGACCCCGAAATATTCTCGTCATGAATTTTGCGCTGCTTGAGTATGATTCAAAATATCAGCCCTATATACCTGCTGCCGCATTTGCATTTTAATCACTGTTACAGAAGAATCGGTCTTTGTTCTACAGACAAAGAGTTTTTAATGCTGCCGATTCTTTCGGACGAGTAAAAAATACAAGCGAGCATATGTTCTCTGCTAAGAAATTATCTCTACAAATGTTTTCATCGTGTTTGACAGGAGACACACTTCTGTATAATTCTTCTTGTAGCTAATAATGTGCGAAAAGCCGCAAAGTTTTCAAATTATGGGCTCTGATGTTACAGTGGGGCCCCAAGATGTGGACAAAAACATGATTGGTGCTTGGAAATTGTCCTTATGTCGAATATTGCGTTTTCCCACAGACTTCAATGGGAACATATCCGATGGGTTCTCCTGTTCGTCAAAAAATTGGGTCAAGTCCGACAAAAATGTAAAAAATTCTCAAATTCAATTTACGGAAAAAAATAAAACTTCACAGAATCTGTTTTATTTTTATGAAAAGGAATCCAAAAAGCTAAAAACAAACTAGTTTTGCTACACTCTGCACAGAGGATGGAAAAAATATCTTATGACAAAAGAAACACAAAATTAGCCTTTTATATATTGAGTATGAATTAGAGTAAGTTCATACTTCAATTTTTTGAATATGAATGGCTCAATTCGTTCAAGAGATTATCAAAATTAATAAACGAAATATTTCGATTTTTTCTGGAAAGTGTCTTGAGACATTTTATGGATGCATATGGGCAGATTTTTTAAACGTTCAAATGTCCGAAAGTCAAATTCATCCGCTTTTTTGGGCGTACGTAAGTTGGGGTTTCATTGTATTTTATGAAAGAAAAAAAAGGACAGTAATCAAGAACTCCTGAATAAGAGTGTTGAAAATGTTAGGAAATTTTTCAAGATTTGAGGACGGCAATTATGATGGATGGATTGTACACAGTATTGTATATATTTTACTCAGGGGCTACTTTTACTCGTAACATGTTTTCAGTTTTGTTTTTTTGAGGAAGGGTACGGTATTTTCTATTTGGCTTTCATACGACGAGGTTCGACTGCGGATCAAGCGTGCGATCACACCGAACTTGAAGTTTGCCTCTCTTTCTCTCGAATTTCTTTTTTTTTTACAATTTCTCGTTTTTTTTCCTTCGTTTTACGTCACAGTTCTAGCTGTCACTTGCATTCAAGAGTCGTCGACTTCGCAACCAACAGAACCCGGCTCGAACGCCCGGGTTTGCTGGGACGGGAGAGGAAAGTTCCAGAGCGCGGACAAGTACCCGGATTGCCCCATGAGCCGTGAATTCTTGCCAGTTTGCGGCACCGACGGACTCTGCTACCCGAACGGAAAGGCTCTCAAGTGCACCAACAAACACCTCTCGAGTACCGGACAGACGACTGAATACGGTGAGGGGGGGGGGTGCATATTATAGGGCACGAATTGACCCGAACAAGGCCGCTTTTCCACTTTCGAAGCTATTTGCGGCGTAATTCATGTACGGTATATACATATAGGTATACGGAACAGGATACGAGAAAGTTTTGAATGAGGTGGATATATGCTCGGATGGGATAGTGATGGAAGTTCTCGGAAATTCAGATTTGTTGTATACTGTAAGGATAACGATTCGTATTCTCGATTGGTACGCATGCTGCTGGTCATGGATCAAGAAGAACAGAAACCCACAGCGCATATATTGCAATACAACACGTGATGTGGGACAGGGGTTAAATCCTTTTTGATAACTTGCGCCCCCTTATATAGATTGCCCAATCCAGTACCTCAGACAAACTTGTTAATGAGAATGTAGATGTCGCCTACACTACATGTAGCTGCAAAATAAGTCGATCACGTCCGCCCTTTCCGCAGCAGTGATGGAATACTGTTCGACGAGGCGGAAAAGGACCAACAATTCTCAGAACTTACGTTTCCCGAGATTTTCCCATTATACTGTACCAAATTTGATGACTGCAAATTGATTTTGTTGCAGTCCGGGAATTGTAGAAAATGTGAACGCAATTTTTTTCAGCCATTTTTACTCTTATAATTCCTATTGAAAACGCGCTACCCATAGATTGAGATAGTCTGCTGTTTCATACAGCATTGAATATTACAGTACAGTATTACTGATACACGGAATTTGATCTTTTCATTTCAGTAAAAATCGAAATAGATGCCACAGGAGATAGCTGCGTTCCGAAGACGAGTAGCTGAATGCTGCATTTAATTGTGAATACGCATTGTATTTACTGATGCGTGTATATATCCGTCGAGAAAATTTCCCATTATTGCTGTGGAGGAAGCCGCGCTTACATGTTGAGGAACATCTCTCTTCGGCGGCCATCAAAAAAGCATCAATATACTGTACTGTAATGGAAAAAAACCCCGTGATTTTTGTGCTGTTTTATTGGTAAATCTACTGTGTGTGGGATGATCGCTTGACTGAAAATACATTCCTCTTTGTTCGACGACGATTATATTTGAGGAATTGAATTAATCTTTTAATCGCGGGTTGCTTCGCATGCTAGATGCCAATGCTGTACAGTGTATTATCAGAACATACAAATACAGTATATACTGTATGCAGGTATATATACATGCGGTACCCGGGAGCCGGGGATAAAGACGACTCCTGTTATTGCTGGATAGTCCACACAACGGCCTGAATGTACATATAGCTTCCGATCGAATGCCTCAATTATTCTGTTTCTGCTTGTAGATAACTATACAGTACATCATAGTTCTGGAATAGACTCCGATTCGCAAAATAAACAAAATAAATTTCAAATGATAGTCTTAATGAGAAATGGAATCGCGAATCGTCTTGAATGCTTCAGAAGATTTTAGGATTTTAAAGCGTTCATTTTTAATACTAAATTGAGCATTATATCGATGCTTACTTTTTTTCTGAAATTATTTCTAGCTAACTATAATGTCATTCATCGATAGGTATCCCTTGGAAGAAATGGAAATTCTGAGGGATCTATGGAATTGCTGTGCAGGATATATATAGTTTGAAGTACAGTAATTTACAGTACAGTACAAGTGTTCACTATGTACGATATACTGCAGTATCGGAGCTGCTCAGCGTTCGAAGAAATTGCTTGATACGCAAATTAAATAATTAGCCACTTCGTATACAGTATAGTTCAATTTGTGTGCTAGTGTACTGCGGGTACATTTCTGGAGTAATATTATAACACATCCTATCTGAAAAGTTTTTTTCAACAAACTATATATAATACAAAGTACCGCGCATAAGTATTGATCCAGCACTAAAATATTGAAAGATCCATAAAGTACAGTACAGAATAATATGAATGCATTAAAATTTCCGATGACTCGTTTTGCATTTTGGACTATTCCATAGGGAAAAACCTGCAGAAGCTAAGGTATAATTCTGCAAATCCATGTTCGCTTCGTCCTTACGTAGCGCTGAAAGTAATGCTGCTGTACTGTACAGTACAGGCACTGTATTTTCTTCCTGATCCGCCGCTCCGCGCTGCTTGCATGGTTCTTAGCTCAAGGTTGTTTTAGTGACATCTAGATTTTTAGAGCGAAGCAAGCCATTCTGTTTTACTGACCCGCCGCAAAATTCATAGTCAGCCTGCTAACCGTTGCCGTGCGGCTTGAGAACGCGTTGAGCGGCAGGATAGTGAAAGCTAGATTTTATCACTGTGAACATTGATTAGTGTTATTATTTCACCTTGTCCTTTGCAATTTCTGTGAGAGGTATCCTGTGACTCCCTGATCTTTGCATTTAAGGAACGGAGACACAAGAATCAAACCTCAGGAAACAGTGTGTTTTCGTCACCGCAGAAATTATAAGACGATATTTTTTCGGATTTCGTCGTTCAGAAAGTGTTAGGCTCTATCCTTTAAGTTTCAAGTGCGAAGTTAATGTAGAACTTGAACCTTTCATGTAGGTTGGATTATATTTATGGAGGGTTTATTTCGATCTCTTTATGAGTGGGAAGCATTGTAAAGGTTTTCAAGAAGTAGAAAAAATATTTTTATTGGAATTATTTTGCTTGGAGTATCAAAAGCAGTTGGGTAAACGCTGCCGTGTGTGAGTTATAGTCTGTTGTAATATTTGATTTTATCGTTGATTTGTTTTCTCGTAAGAAGTGTGAACCCGTTCGAAATGGCTGCTGGTGATCCGATTCTACGCCGCAATACTCCAGGGACACCTAACGCCGTAAGATCTACATCTTTTTGCGGCGAACAGCTGGGCATGCACTTTCAAAGTGTATGTGGTATAATTTTTTCTTCGCAGGATTGGTGTCGGTGGCCTCACAAGGCGTACGAAGATTTGGAAAGTACTCTTGCAGTTCAAGAGTTCATTCAGCAGACAATTAGGGAAGATCCGTCTAATATTGATCTTATCCTCACCGCACCCGAGAACGTCGACGAAGGCGTTTGGAAATATGAGCACCTAAGGCAGTTTTGCATGGAACTCAACGGCCTCACTGTAAGGCTTCAAGATGACTGCACACCGCAAACCTGTAATCAAATGACTGCAACTGAGCAGTGGATCTTTCTTTGTGCCGCTCACAAAACCCCAAAAGAATGCCCCGCTATCGATTATACACGCCATACATTGGATGGCGCGGCGTGTTTACTTAACAGCAATAAATATTTCCCGAGCCGGTGAGCACCCGCTGACGTTCACAGTTCTTCGTTTATTTACGTTACGTGAAATCCACTCCATTGCAGCATAAGCATTAAGGAATCATCTGTTTCCAAGTTGGGATCCGTGTGCAGAAGGGTATACCGCATCTTTTCTCACGCGTATTTTCATCATAGAACCATTTTCGATGACTACGAGGTGAGTCTCTTTGGAATTGTGTGACGAACATTAAGCATATATATCCCTGCTTTTTTTGCAGGCACAAACTCATCTGTGCAAGAGATTCACTCTGTATGTTACTCGTTATTGCCTGATGTCGAAGGACAACCTGATAGTTCCAATTCTGGAGAATGCTGCGTCGGATTTAGGCGGTGAATCCGCTGCTTGATTTTCTTGGTGTTCAAGTTTGTGGATGACTGTTGCCTCATCGCTGTTTCAAGCTAGGCTCTTTCACATTAATAACAAGTTCTCTTATTCGGGTTCTGCACCGAGTTCTTTATTCTGCTTCTTCATAATGACCTGGATTAAACTTCAATTGCTAATCCTTCGCGCATTATACGGAAATTTTATCGAATAAGCATGACGGGACTCTCTTTTTCCGTATTTTAGACTTTTTTTTTCCTGCATGCTTTTTATTGAAGTTATAGGCTGAAAACAAACCCAATAAAACCAGCTTTTCCGTCCCTTATTTTGAAACTGGATTAACTATTCTCAAATGGATGCTTAGCTTTTGGTTTTGCAGTATTTTAGGATTGTGTGGCTTCTCGATGAACTCACGCTAACTTAATCTTGTGGTCTTGTGATGTTTGGATGTCGATCTCTTGAATGAAAGAAAGCTGCCTTTTGAACTGTTGTTATTTTTTTCCATCGATTTGAGTGTGATGAGTATTGTGAGGTTTACGGAGTATTTCGAACATTTAATCTAAGTTTTGTCGATTTTTGGATGCATGGTAAATTGAGTCGGAACTATTGTATCGATTGGTGGTCCGCAACGTGGATTAATAATATTCTGAAAGAATACTGTTTTTTTTTTCGAATCTTCACGTGTATATGAAAAAATTATCGTTGATGAGCTTATTTTTCATCCATCTAAAATAAATTCGGTATTTTGAGCTGCGGAGTAAAAAATAAATATTTTCGATATTATTGGAAGAAAAATTGAATGCGTTAGTCCATCAGGTCTGAGACGTACCTCAGAAGTCTCAGAAATGCGAGCAATTTTTCCTGTAATTCTAACATATCTTAGTGATTTATAAAATTAAATTTTGAACTTGATTCTACTCACAAGACTGTATTGGTCGGAAGCTCTTATGTTTTACAATTGAATCTACCGGCAACTTTTACAAATGGAATATGTGATGCGGTCTTTCATCTGTGAGTATGTTCGCAAAAAATGAGTTCTACATATTGAGTGAATAAGGTGCTGTGGTAGTTGCGTCGAATCGAAAAAGTTTTTGAGTTACTCATGAATCGGTGCGGGTTATGGTCATTACAATGCATGGATTCCTGAAGTACGCTTTTGTAGATCATAGCTGGCTGGTGCATTCTTTGAGCTTATGTCTTGTGGCTTCCTGGTTCGTGTCATAGTGAGTTTGTTTACATGATGAGCGCTTACTGGGATTCGTTGACGCTTCCCCTTGGCACCAGCTGGAAAAGCCGTGCTCATCTCGTCACCGACGCGAAGTGAATTACCCGGCTCGTGTGTACAGTGAGAAGATGGCCGCGATGTCGTGATGTTGAAGCTCGACCGAGAATGATCTTCCGTAGTGCTTCTCGCGTGCAGTACTGATTTTTCGGCTTGAAGCTGAAGAACACTTGGCATATTTCTTGCGGCGGTGAATTCCTTACTTTGAATATTGAATTGCGAGTGGAAGCGGTCTTGCGGAAGATACGTTCTGAGTCTACATAGAAGAAGTGAGTGTTGATGATTTCCAGTAGACAATTTTTATGCCGGAGTCAAGCTTTGCTTATGGGCAGAATTATGTTGATCTGTCTGTTTTCTATGTTCCGTTTTACATGTATCGGCATATAAACTAACGTGTTGAATTGTTTGAATATTGCAATTAGAATAGGAAGTCTACCATGAGTCGTAGTTTTCAAGAAGATACTTAAATTTTTAGGAACATTTTTTATATTTGAGAACCTTGTAAGCGGTTTGTACAAATACACAATTTTCATTTGACCCGTTTTATTTAAACAAATGACCTGGGCTGAAATATGTTCTTCAAATTTCGAAATTTAAGCGAATATCGGTAATGAAGGAATCGGTCGTTGATTTTTTTTAGTCTTTCGAATTACATTATTGAAATGATCCTGGATAATATACCCTGTCATTATGCTGGTATTCGAAGTTCCGCTAATTTTATAATTAAGGATTTCTGCAGTTTGCTCTGTGTAAGACGCAGTAAGAGGAAGCTATTTCCATGGAATGTGAATCTTACTTTCTGATTTATGTGAAGTACAGTAATCGGTCAACACAAAGCTCAAGTTTTCATCGCAGATGACGCTAAACTAGCTTAGAAATTACTTGCTGTGTGTTTGACACAGGAATGTTATACTTTTGTAAGAAGTTCAGTACAATACTTTCTGAGTGCGGTACTTAACTGCATACGAGTAGGTTTCATATTTTTAATCACAGGAGTCATATTTTCAAAGGAATTTTAGTCATCATACTTATGATAACATTTGTAGAAAATGTATTTTGAATCTTGAGGAAGTTTGCCAGAAGAGATTCGCTCCCCTGTGAAGAATTTTCGATTAAAAACGATATTTTTCAAAATTTAGGCGTGAATCCCGAGCGTGTCTGTTCTATAACAGTACTCCCTGGCAGTATAATGCATAGCCTTTGCGCTTCCACGGCGGAAGCAGTCATGACGTGTTCAGTTTCTCGAAGTACTGCGCTGGTCTGTATAGCTTCCGAGACATTCCCTTGGAATTGACTTTTCTTGTTCACGAAGAATGCAAACGGATGTTCTATGTCGCGGAATCCATTCGTTTTCCGAATAGGTTGGGAAAGCTTTTCATTTTTATCGTACTGGTTTTTTTTTTTAGGATTCCGTGTTGGACATCAGAGTTTGTCAAGATTTATTTAGCTGATGACCTTCCAATAAAAAGTACTGTATTATTAGCCTCTTGGAAAAAGAACAAGGTTTTCTTGTAGGGGGCATACACTTCCATGGGCTACAACTCTCGAAATCGGTGGGTACTAAAGACTGAAGTGTAGAAAATTTTACAAACCCAATGCAACTTTGCTATGGGGCTTCTATCATCATTTTTGAGAAAAAAAAAATCCTTGCATTGTTCATAAGCACTTGACGCGTGGTCAAAGTTTTTCCTGAATATCAACGTCACCCGTTCCATCTTCTTCACACAGAAATTTCCCGAGGATGTCCAACTTTTCAGATTTTCCTTGTTCCTTTCATCTAATGCGAAAACAAAACATTTTACTTGAAAATACAGTAGTTTGAACTGCAGGAAATAATAATACAGTACTTACACATCCGTTTCCTGTAAAAAGTGAAATAAAACTCAAACTGAAACGACGACTTTCCTAGATTGTGCAGCTTTCAGTAATAGAGAAACCCCGCGAATGCGTTTGATTTTTTTTTTTGAACCTGTCAACATCCGATTTTTACTGGGCTTGTGATGAATTTATTGATGCATAAACTGGTGTACAGTAATTCGAGGATTCTGATACTTTTTCCTTAGCATTTCTAAAAAAAAAAATCAAAACCGCTGACTACGCTTTTATGATCGGTTGAGTCCCGGCGAAGCAAGGAAAGTTCGACTTGTAACCCGGTACATTTGTAGTGCGGGCAGACTCTCGCTACAACGAAATGGAAGGATCTAGAAAAAGAATTCCTTCTTGAGAACCCCTGTAAAATGGGTGAAAGAATCCTGTGGGAAGAAAAGAAAAATTCCTTATACCATGGGACTCTTTCTACAACGATCTTCTCTGGACGACACATTTTTTCAATTGCCCACAAGGTTCTCTCCCCGTGTTGTAAAGGGGTTCTCTACAACGAATTTTCTATGGTCCCTCGAATTTCTGTCGAGAGTGTCCACCTGTACACAGAAAATCCTAGACAAGATTGTTTAAGGGAGAGCCTACTTGTATACAGTACTTATGTTCATCGTGAAATCCGAGTGCCCCTAACCTACATGGGAGTGGTTCTTCACGTACTCTAGTAACGTCTGGTTGGGTGTCCCGAGGCGTTTTCTGTCTGCGCGGGTTTTCGCCGCAACCCAGACGCATCACATGCCTTGATTTCTTCGCGAAGCCTACCTAGCTCTCGCGAGTATGTAGTATCTCGGTCAGTGTGACGAAGGGCACCAAAGTTCGAGGTTCATCCGAGGTGATCATACGTGTGCTGTCTTCGCTTGAGCAATGGAGTTCGATGTCGAGATTGTTTTCTTCTCTTCTCATGACCCCGATTTTTAAAAAAATCAAGTGAAATGCCAGTGCCTACTTCTAAATTTTTGCCACCGAGTGTTGCGTGCCAAGAAAAAGTTTTCTGTTTTCGATAAAGGTACAGTGACCTTTTTGAAATCAAACTTGAGTGAAAAAAATTCGAGTTTGGGAAACGAGCACTTTTTGGGGAAATTAAGAAGGAGTACGGGATTCGGGAAATTGTAATTGGTAATACTGTATTCTGGGCCGTAATTCTCGAATGAGTTGACAGGATGCTGAACTTGGAGGCAAGGTTTCATTTGCCCAATTTGTCTTTCCCTTCCTTTGAAAAAACACATGAATTTAGATTTTTATTGCCTTTCTCTTTTCTGTGACGATAAAATCATACTGTAGCCAAAATTTCACCAGAAAATTCGAGTTATGGAAGCTTGTGAGGGAAAGCCTTGAGGTTGCGGAAATCTTTAATTCATTGTTTTTCTTTTTAAAATTGGCATAGGGAGTTGTTTGACTTTAACCCTCAACATTTGATGACAATCACGCCAAAGAATCGGATTTTCTTGTACACTTGCTGAACTTTGGTTGAAAATGAAAACGTGCTAAAAATATATATATAAGTCAAACTGAATGAAGGTGGTTTTTTCTCCAGTTTACGAGCCGTCTTTTTCCTCTCTCTCTTTCTCTCTTGATGCGAAAAAATGTGAACCCTGTGTGTAATTTTTCTTCGAAATGTCTCCCGAAAGTGATTATGAGGCGTACGTTCACTTGCCGTCCATAAACGCACGTTAATTTAGCAGGTGCTGCTGCATTGTTTCGGTGATTTCAGCCCATTTTATGTGCAAAGAACTTGAAGGAATGCTTTTCAATCATCTGCTGAGTTTGGTAGATCTTCCGCAGTTCGCAGTCGCGCCCTCGGGGTGAGAACACAGCGTTTTGGCGAGAGGAAAAATCCCTGGTTATTCCATTAGGCGTGTCGATGTGCATGGGGTGGAAACTGGAGAGTCAACAGGGAAAGAAACGTTACCGCCAAAATAAGCACCGCCCAACTGATCGTTTCTGCAGATTTTGTAGAATGGTGTCTCAGGCGGAATTTGAGATGTTGTCTATGTCTGCATGGAGTCCCTTACCTCAATAACTGGATTTTTTTTGCCACTTGAAGTGTGACTTGAAGAGGATCAGCTATAGTTTTGAATATATGTGTAACATGTTACGTCCGTATTTTAGGTGTTAACTAGACTTCTGTACAGTTGTTTTATTTCACAAGATATCAGGGTTCACTCAGGTTGTACCAAATTTCTGCCATTGCATATTTGTACCATTCTAATGAAAGGAGCTGTGAAATAACTGTGCATTCAAGTGGATCAGTATAATCATGAAGTTTATGTCCCCGTTTTTTTCTTTCATTCAAAGTTAAACCTCTTTGAGTCGAATTCAGGGGGGAACATTTTCTGTGAGGGAAAACAGCCATTTTGCTGCAAAAAAGTATTGAGATTTACATTGAGTAAAATTAATGATCTGTTGGACCTTGAACTGTGTGAAAAATCAATTGCTGAACTTCAAGGCAAGGGTAAATTTTCCCAAAGAGTCACTCACTTCCTTTTGAAATAAAGCACCAGGTTATACTAATGGATTATCTTTACAACAATCTTGGCTACAACCATTTTCTCTGTACAAAGAAGTTGTTTGGTTCCATAGCATTCTCTCCCTTATTTTATGGGTTCTTTACAACAATCTTTTCTGGTCTCTTGAAATTCAATGTAGAGTTCACTTTTGTTTGCATTGTTTTCTCTTTTCTGGGACCACAGAGTAATTCTGGAGACCCAGAGGCCTTCAGAAATAGAGGTTTGAAGGGAAAAGGCTTTAAGTTAGGGAGATCTTTCTAACATTTATGAACCAGTTAAAGGATATCGAAACAGTCACACGAAAAAAGAAGAAAAACATTGATATAGGGAGACTTTCATTCTAGAGAAGGTTCAAGTTAACAAGGTTTAACTGTACATACACGTGGACTTGTCTATACAACAAAATATAAATGAGCAGAAAAAAATTATTGTAGAGAGAATTTTGTTGCAGAGAACCTCTATAACATGAGGAGAAAGCCTTTTGGCATCAAAAATAAATTCATTGCACCGAGAAAATTGTTCATAGTCCACTTGTACCAATTTACCGCTCTTTTGGGTAGTGCTCAGTTGGACTTCGCGCTCACGTATGACACCCGAAAGAAAAGCTGAGGTTTTTGTGTGTGGGTGGGGGAGAGAGTGAGTGAGTGAGTGGCAGGGTCGATGAACCAGGAATTTCTGCCACAAGTTGGCTGTCTCTAAGCCTAAGGCGGGCTCCTCTGTTGTTTGCCTAGTCAGTATGAACTGTAGCATTGCCTGGGCCGTGTGAACTAGTCCCCCCTAGCGACTAGTTGGCGTCGCGAATTCTGATCCCCCTTTGTTAGTCGAGTGGTTTTCATTGGCGCCATTAATTATCGCTGTTATCTTCCGAGTCTCATCAATTTCTTGCTGGGTTAACCGTTGACACGCAGGTAATACCGTGTTTACTCGGAATGCTGCTTCCACCGTAAAGCTACATACAGTGTTTCACGATTAATTCACGGTATTCAAAGAGGTTCAGGCTTATAAATATAAACCATATACTATAGTGTTGAAGATTCGACAGCTAACCTTGAATTGAAGTGTGTCTTCACATTGAAGACTTCTTACATTCTGCTAAACGCAGTCTAAAAAATTCAAAATGTTTGGATGAGTGACTTGCGAATTTCAAATTTATTTTCGGTATTCCCCGAAGTCTGACAACGAAAATTATTTGTGCTTGAATGAATGGAAGTGGCATGAAGTTGTCAGATGCCGTACAACCTCCAATTGGTAGCACTGTAGTGCTAACTTTCTCATCGTTTCGAGATTTTAGAAGGAAAATTATTGCTTCATTATGTGTTGGGAGATGAATAGCTTATTTAAGCAAATATAAGGCACCACTTTTGCCAATTTTAAAGTACAAAAATTCACTTTTGGCGGATAGATGGTTGATGCTGTAGTCCAAAGAGTGAGCGAATGGGTAAGGTCGATATTTCAATAACTTATTGAGTGTCTCCTCTCCCTGGGAGTAAATTTGAAACATGATCTAAGTATCGAACTAAGTGAAAAATGACAAATTAAACTTCGAATGTGTGTCAGGCATATTTTTCTCCGTGTGCAGGCTATTGTACATTTTTCAAAATGAAATACTATATTGTACAGTATACCATGCAAGATTCTCCTTAGTATACCGTATAGCCGAACCTCTTAAGGTCGAACTTCAAAGGACCGGAAAAAATCGCATCGGAGAAGTTTCGAATTAAGGAAGCAATTTCTTTTGTTGACGGAAGGAAAGAAGAATCACAATCAAATTTTACGGTGAAGGTATTAAATTGTTTCAGTGAATTAATAGCCGAAAGGATGCGACGTATTGATTTTCTAGGATTAAAGCTTATGAGTTAGGGAGGCTTTTAATGCATTATTCCCGAGGGAAATCAGACAGGGATTCAAAGAAAATTCCACATTGGAAGTTCTTCGACTTAGGTAGGGTCGATTTATCACGTTCATCTGTATTAATTTTACTTGAAAATAAATTTGAATTGTCTTCTATCTTTTGTATATGCGAAACATTTTCTGACATGCTATGAAGAACCTGTCAGTCTGTCCACAAGGACGTGATCAATGTAAAGAACTAGAAAATTCTCGGTGCGTTTCAAAATTGATGGCATTTCGAATTCTCGTGAATGCGTGACGGGAACCTTTATTGCTCGATTCAAAATTATTACTGTACAGTATTCGAAAGTGAACTGGGCAAGGCTGAATCACCTGATTGTTCCTCGACCGATTTTTTTTCCAAATAATGAAGTATATCTCCCAAGCTTGGATGCCCGAATCCGCGTATATCCATTCTTCTCTGGGTTGTGGAAAGAATAAACGTCAGTGTGGTGCTATTGTTGATGCCGTCTGGTGCCCAAGCATGCCGAAGTGCCTTCCGACCAGTGCACGAAAACTCGGTCAGTGTTACAAAGGACACATGTGTGTGAGAAAGTGGCTTTCGTACAGTTTTCTCGTATCTTCCCGTTATTGTGTTCCGTTCGGTCGGAGCAGACGGAAATTCTGCCCGATATGGCAACACGCAGACGCGAGTTAGGCGAAAAAAATAGTGTTTTCGAAATTTTTAGCACTTCATATAGTCTCGTCACGTGAGATACTCTTTTCATCCGCGAAAAATTGCTTGCAAAAATCAGCTTGTACAGTATTTTATATTGGATGGTGTCCTGAATTCACGGGTGAAGTGCACCATTGCTTGTTACATACGACGAACTTTTGAGTAAACATTTCCTGGAATTAACGTCATTTTCCGTTCAAGTATGCTGAGAGCTAGAATCCTGATTTTCATTCTCAAGTTTTTGAAGGGATTGATGTGTTGTCTGAAGTATGGGGAAAATACTGTGAGCAGATTTTTCTGGTTTTGAAGAAATTCAATAGTGCTTCTCTCTGTCGAATTCCCTTTTATTTCCAGACACTAAAAATAGAGGTGCGTTATTATAATCGATGGCGTCATCAACCGTCGAATGAAGATGCGTTAATATCGAGTGAAGATGCGTTAGGAGTACATCAAAAATGATTTGTCAGAATCCTTTGAATCTAATACGCCACCAAATTTTTCAGTTCGCCGCCAATTCCAGAAACAGTGTCACTTACGTCAAAATGGCGGAGTATCGACAAAAAACGGCGTCAATGTTTTTATTGCATCAACTTTTCAAAACCGATTCATTGCGAACGTAAAATGCTGTGAACAGGCTACTTATAAATTCTCAATTTATATTAAATCCTGTGAGAAATTACGTCACAATCTTATTATTATCTCGGGGGGGGGGGGGTGTTGGCAGATCCTTTCTCAAAACTGAACCTTAAATTTTTGATCAGCTTTTGATATTCAACGCGAATACAATCTTGATACCACTGTATTTTGAAGTTGATAAGAAACTAGATTATTTCGAATGACAGCACTTTTAAAACCACTTATTAGAATAGCCATCATCTCACATCATTCCGTGGGTATCTTCTCGATGATGATGTCGTGGAATGGGAGATGTTTTCCTTCCCTTTCGTTGAGCCCCTGTTCCGTTTCCGGTGAAATTGGGTCACACGTTGTATACCGCGACTTCCCGGAAAAAGAAGAATAAGAAAAAGGAAAGAAAAAAGTTGTACGGTATTTCCCCTCCGGGCGTTTCGAGTGAGTCGTGATTTTCTGGCTACAGGGCCCGATGCCCTGCGGTGGATAAAAAAGAGAACCCGTGTATACGTGGCTGAAGCCTAGACAGGAGTGAGGAGAGGAAAAGTGGGTCGTGATGGGCCTGCTTTTTTTGGGTGGGCTCGTGTTCCCGAATGCGTCTCGGGTGCTTCCCCAGTGCATATGTGACGTGGGGTTCCCAATAGATCAGTGTGAAGAATCCCTGCCCGAAAATCCCGCGAAGTACGACAGTCTTTAGAAAAGTACTATACTGTACGCAGCTTATATCCAGAGCCAATGTAATCTTGAACTTTCAAACTTTTTCGAAATAACCCCCCCCCCCAAAAAAAACATTTATACCATTCGGTAATATACAAAATGATGGTGAATTACCGAGTTACGGGTACATTTCTCTCCAAAATTGAGTAGAAAAAGGAGGGCGTGGGCCATAGGCATGGGATAACATTGTTTAAAAGTTTCAGAAGTTCAAGTGCATTTCATTAACCAACTCATTTGACAATAATTATTTTAATCAAAGCAATTGAAAATTAATTGAATTTAGGTTGAATTCAAGGCCAAATAAGAGTTGTGATATCCATTATTTTTGAAATATTTCATTTTTTCAGACAATAAAAATGGGGGTTGAATCTTATTCAAGAATCGGATTTCATCAAAATTCTAGGCTGAAAAATCTGGGTGCATTTATTATTCAAAGGCACGTTGTACTTGAGGAAATATAGTACTCAGGAATCACTGGTAATTCTGTGAAATGCCTCACTAGGTTTTTAAAATAATTTTCAATTGTAATTTGAGGGGAAAATCGTGTGAATGATAAATAGAGTAATAAATAAACATGTGCATGATACATTTAACTTGCCTTACTTCTAAGAAAGTTCAATTGATTTTAACGAGCTCGTATAGTGTATTGTTTATTTTCAAGCTTTCCAAGCAGAGAACCTATGCTGGCGAATTAAAAATTCACTTTCGCCATTTCACGAAAGTTGTAGAAAGGCCAGAGTTTTTACATTTAAAAATGTTGCATTTAGAAATAAAAAACGCTGAAAAAAAACGTTCTTCAGAATTGAGTGAGTCTTATATTCCCCTGAAATGGTATTGATTATTTTGCGAATGGCCTGAATGGAAGTGTTGTACTTCTCTTCATTAAAGTTGTGTTGAACGGATTTTTCGGACTTGTATTTGCTGCAGTACAGCATTTTTTAAAATCACAGTACTGGAAAAGTCCGTCATTGGTTTTCCAGTTCTTAACTTCTTTTTTATCTTGCTGCGAAACTCCAAATGCAAATACCGTACAGTATTTGATTTCTAAAGCGAACCCGTTAGGAAGAGCCTTCCTTTATTCCCCGGGAGAGAACCAACCCAAAAGGTTTCACATCGCGTTCTTCGCTCTTTTGGTCTTCTACGATTCAACAAGTGTGGGGGCTATTTGCTTGCGTGACATCCGATATTTGGCGACTCCAAAGAATCTCGAAGTACCTCAGGTGTGCAAGAGAATATATTTACAGAGCAGGAGGTTCTTGCTTGTTAATTCCGTCCTCTGACTCATGCTTCCGCAGCGCACCCATGAAACTGCGCCCACAAAAACGCACCAATGGCGCCGGTGGGCAGGAAATGGAAGAGAATTGAAAACGCGAAGAAATTCCATGAGCCGAAGGGTTATTCTCTCAATGCATTCGAAATACTGTAATTCATCTGCTCAGATTGTGCATCCCGATCATCTGTGTCCTTCTTATCCGTTGTCCGCGGAGAAAGTTATTGAATCCGAAGTTTCCGTGCGGTTGCGTCCATTTCTTGCGTCTGAAGTTCGCACTCCTTGCTTCAAGGTCGTGATGACTGTTGGGGTTTTCCTTCTCCCATGGCGATGGCAGTATCGGGTGCAATTTTTTCTCAGTCCCTTCGCGAATCTCATTCGTGATTGTGTTTGTGCAGAAATATTGACCATTTTCAGAGTAACGAACATGATTTTGAGATAGCTTTTCTGATTGCAAGTAATGTAAAGCGCGTTCGGGTGACTTCGAAGCATTTGTCTGCGATAAACAAAATCCCACTTCCATGTTCTGTGTACGAGATTTTCGGTAGCGTTTTTTTTTTTTTTTAAGCGTTTTGATTTTTAAAAAAGGTGTGTCTGATTGCCAATTCTGATAGTTTTTGAGGTTTCCTTGGTGGGTTACTTCGGCGGCTCCCACGAGTCGATCAATCACTTTAATGTTCTGTACTTTACATTAATATGAAGTGTGACCATCTGACCACGTGTGTGGTTGGAAAGTACCGTGCACTGCTTTTTTTTCTTTGCCAAAAGGCTTTAAATTCGATTTTTAATATGCTTGTGAGGAATGCTTTTATTCGTTTCACCTCATGGAAAATTTAAAGAGAAAAAAAGAGCTTTCTGGCACCCATTTGTGAATTTCTCTATGCTTTCGTCCCTTTTACTGGTGGGAACAAGAAAATACGAAAATAATGAAGGTAGAAAACAGCAGTGCTTCTCTAAAGACTTTCATCCGTCTTCTGCAGAAATGCAGCGGACAACCGAAATAAGAAAACATGAAACCGATTCGCAGTGCAGTATAGGCACAGTACTGTATTTCTGATTTCATTTCGTGAGACGTAAGTTTTAAAAATGCTTGTTTTTGTTAGTTGGTTTCTATTCGTTCTTTGACCAAGAATATAGAGTCGACTGAAATTCCTTTACTTTTTATACATTATTACGGTATATTCCTACTTTCCGCCCAGCTTTCATTCCATTTCACTGCATTATAATTAGATGCAAGAAAAATTGAATATTGTAAAGCGCTAAAATTTTGAAGCTCTTTTTCGATTTCTTTCGGTTGGTCAATCTCTTGCAATGTCAGCTTTGCCTATACTGTACCTCGATGGAATTTTTAGTCCCTATTTTGTGGTCTGTCGAGTAAATACCTTTTATTTGAGTCATGTGAAAGTTGTGGGAGTTGCTACGTGAGGAATGTTGCTTCCAAGTCCCCAAAATGCTGCCTTTCATTTTACCGTATATGAAATGGATCCATCCCGGATACTGTGCTTCAAAATTTCCCTAATACTGTACATTCTCAAATAAACTGCTGATAATTATACTTTTTTTAACGCCGAACACTCAGAAAGAAGGAAAGTCATGCTCAGCAGAACATATGAAGAATATTGTACCAGAATGGAGATAAACTATACATAATGAAGAATTACAGTATATTGCTAACCAAATTTCTGATGAGGACTTCGATTGTATCTTAAGTTCACCAGGTTTCGTACTGTCCATTTTCCATAGTAAAGACTGGTGGCATGTCTATTGTCCATCGTGCCAAAAGTGTATGCATTTTCGCGATTTTTTCCGATTTGAACCGGGGTGACATGGTTGTACTGTATTGTAATGTACTGCAGAATCGCTCGTAATGTAATGGCAGCGTATGGTAATACTGTATCTTGTCATATCCGAGCAGTAGAGATAAACTCGGAACAGCATGAAAACAGTACTCTTTTATCATTGAATATTCGAAATCGTTTTCATAAACGTTGAAAGCACCGCGGACGTCCCATTTTCCTCGTTTCGTGACTCGCAAGAGAAGACCTCGAATCCAGAAGAGCTAATGATTTTTACATTTCAATAAAACGTCAGGTTTTTATTCGTCGTATATTTCGTGCGTTCGTGTGCATTCTAGTCATGGGGCTTATAAAGGGGCTCGACAGACCGTTCGTGATCGGCGACCCGAAGAACATCCACACGCTGAGTTCCTACAACGCCGACGACTTTATAGACATTCCGCGGGGCAGCTTCTTCACTTACGGAAATTCCTATATTCCCTACATGAAGATCGGGGATTTGGGCGATGTGCTGAGTACGTATTTTCCTTCCCACTGAATCGCAGCAATTCGAAACCCAGCTACGTGATTATTTTCCCTCGCTCTATATGCTCGTGGTGATCCTTTCCTTTGGAACTGTTTATCTTTTCAAGTATGAAGGTTTTTTTTATCATAGAAGTGGAATTCAAAGAGTATTCAAGAACTATGATTCTTAAATCTTCAGCGATTCTGAGACGCACCTCGAGTTTTCAGCCCCTCTAACAGAATGAAAAAAGTGTATTGGTCTATATAGAGTGCGCACGACAGAAAAGCGATAAGTCACGTAGTCGCAAGTACGTAACCACTAACCAGGAAGTGCGAATGTGAAATATAAGTGAATAAGCTGCACTTGTTAATCAGCGATTTTGTGCGCTTTTTCTCGGTTGCCCTTTCATAAACTGCCTTTTTGCGTGCGAGTTGCTTTCTGGCGTTTAATCCATTCAGGAAACACCTCAATAGTTTTTTCTCGATCTGCCGGAAATCCAAGTTGGGAAGGAAGTGCACGAATGTTTACGTTATGAAAATCATGTACAGTATCAAAATTTTGAACTGTTGAAACAGTAGTCAGTATAAAAAGGTAACATTCGTGTTTGTCTCATGCGTTCACCTGTCGAGGTTTATCGCCTGTAATATCCCAAAAACGTGACCTGTAAACTTTTTCTTGAATCAGTTTACAATAATTAATGCAGACCTTAATGATTCCTAAACTTATGGAAGAAATTTGACGAGGTCGTCATTGAGTTTTTTTTTCGATTTGAGCGTAAATTCTTTTTTTCCGATTTTGGGGTCTTTTTACTTAATGCTCCCTGAACTCGTATGTACAGTAGTTTTGTCACAGAAAACGATAGGGGGTGCTTTGCGTATGTGGACGGTTTTTTTTTCTCAATTCTAATTTTAAAATTGCTGGTGCGCACTTCATTGAATGCGTTTGATACTTCAGTGATCACTGTGACTAAATCAATTACTGTATGATGCCAATCGGTCCTCTACAATTCTCATTACAATCATTTACGTTTTTACTAATGCAGGTGAATCAGTAGGCAACTTGGCTGGACCCCTGATAGCAGGATTTTACGGCTGGGTGATCCTGTTCATCACGATTCTCGTGTACTCCACGATAGCGAGCTTCGTCACGATTCCACACAGAGCTTTTGGCGGGATCAAGACACCATTGCTCAGACGATTGGTTGTGCGAGCCATTTCCTTATTGGCGCGCACTTTTTTGAATAAAGCGAAAGGAACCTTTCCCTTGGTTGGTGGATTCGCAGTTGCTGCCCCGGGTCTCCAGATTTCTCGACCGGTTCAAGGAAATATCCCTGGATTCACCGTTGATGCTCCTGCGACGACTATTAAATATTCTTATGATTTGACTGGAGATTCTCTGACTGCGTTGAATGCGTTGCTGGATACGTTCGACGATGTGAACAGAGTCAAACCGATAGGCAAGTGTAGCAGAGCTTCGTGTTTTATTGTAAATTTCTGTTCATTTTACCACGGTTTTTTCCTTCCTGTTTCTTTTGGATTTTAATGAGCGAGTTTAAGAAGGAAAAACATTTATTAGTACAGTACAGTATGTTCTTACGAGGCAAAGTTGCACGACTCTCTTCTTTATTTAAGCATGAAACGAATTTTGCAAAGCGAATTTAACGTTGTTTGTTTTTAACTGTGCGGAATAATGTTAGGGCGTAGGAAAAAATTTTTCATTCGCTGTTTCATTCACTTCGTGCTCAAAAATTCAGGACGCAGTGTGAACGCTGAGGAAGATCGTGTGGAACAGCTCAAGAAACTCGCTTTCGAAATTCGCAGTCTGGTGGGAGGTCAGTGCGAAAAACCTCGACTCGGAGATAGGGCCGTGAAATTGTGCAAAAGAGCCAAAATTGCAATGGACGCCGTGGCTCTGATAACCAGTGCTGGTGATAGAGGAAACAAGGACACAATCAAGGAGAAACCTCATTAACGGAATATGTGCACGTATCTTTAACCTACCTGATTTCCATTTGATTTGGCTAGTTATTTGCCCTTTTATCTCGAAAAATACACGGTACTCCCAAACTTATTTTAATGAAAAATTGATGGAGGTAAATTCCGACTGTATGTTCAGTGAGTTGAACGGAAAGTCGTGTTAACCTTTAAATTCGTGAAGTATTAAATTAATGGATGCTCAAGAACCAACTTCAGACTAAATCCCGAATTGTTTCTTCCTGCTATCGTTGCTGAAGTAAAAGTTTCTCCACCATGTAATCAATTTACAAAAGAAAAAAATGTGGCCTTCTGATATTAGTGCAATACATTTTACGAATTTTGGTCGAAAGTACAGTGTTTTGAAAAAATCAATGTGCTGAGGAGTTGTGTCCAGAAATTCTGCGAGGGTTTATTTTATATGAGTGACACGCTTTTGGAGATGCGTGTTTTCTTTTTTATGTTCTTATTCAACGAAATTGTAATTTTGTTGTCTTGTGCGACGTTTTGGTTGATTTGACACTTTTTCGTCTCTTCTGGATGAAAGCATTTAGTGTTCTGCTGACGGTGTATCTCAGGCTGGTACAACTTCTTTCGCGCTTGGCGCGAGTTCGGTGAAAGTTTCGCTACGGTATTTTTCTTTATAGGGAGATTAGCGGGCTCCCGCATATAACGTGGTTGTTGCCTCTGGGCATCGGAGCCCAGCACTACTGGAGTTTCAGAATTGAAAAAAATGCTGAGTTGACGATCAGAACGGAAAGCGTGCTTCTGCCAGGTTGCGTTGTGTGATGCTCTTGTGCTCAAGGGTAATTTGAGATAACGGAAGCCCATTTTATGTAGCCGTTTCCCAGGAAATCGTGTTATCCATATGTTTTGTGTTATGCTACTGTACTTGAAAAGATTTTCACGTCATTTTGAGAAAAAGACTTCATCGCGTTGACTAAAACGGGTTTTTCGGCTGTTGGGTTTCGATCCGGCGCTATGCATTATCTCACGGGTTTCAATGGCTGTTGATTTTTTTTCTGATGAGTTCGTCTCGTATTTTTGGCTTCCTCGAAATTCCTGAAGTGAGAATTTTCAAAGGCATTATTTTGTTGCACGGGGTGTTTTCTCTTGGGATTTTCCAGTCGGTGAGAATGTTTCGAAGGCTTTTGGGTTATTTGACGTTGCGATTGTTGGCAAGTCATGATCTCACATCGTGTTGGATTTACCATTCACAACTTTTTTAGTTTTATAAAGATGGATAAGCATCTGTTTTTTAGTTTTCGAGCAAGCTTGAGTTGTGTGGGTCAATTGGTGTTTTTTTCTTTTCATTTTGAAGTCGTAGTGCTTTCGGGTCATGTTTGTGAGTTGACTTCTTTTTAGGTACGGCAAACAGACATTAGCAACCGATTTGTGATCAACCGCGAAACGCGAATCTTAGTATGGTGAACAAGAAGGTATCAGCTGTGTTCCTGTGTGCTGTGTTTGTGTTGCTTGCTTGCTTACGTACGCTTGATGCTAAGAAGGGTCCTGAAGGTGAGTCACTTCCTGGTTTTGATTAATTACGTCCAGAAAATGAATGATTGACTATGGTGCGAACCCTTTCAGAAAAAAGTAGACTGATCGTAGAGTTGTAATATTTCCTAAACGCTGTAAAATACCACGTGTAGCGTAATTTTGAGTTATGGTCAATTTGATTACTGTAAGTTTCAATTGACTTCCTGTTTTATGGATTTTTGGCGTCTGTTCATGACCAGGACGCGCAGTCCTGTGTTCTGCGCGGAGATTCTCCTATTTGCGCGTGGCTGTGCTGTGATTGGCATGCTAATATTGCTAAACTACCAGGCTGGTGATATATATTGTTCAGAAGAATATATGTGGCCTCTTTTTAGAAAAAAATGTCTTTTTTTTTAATTGTAACTTTTTTTCGACTTAGAGCCCAGTAAAAAGACTTCTTCGCAGAATCAAGTGTACCCTTGTGTGGTAGAAAGAAGCAAACGCATTTTTTTGAGATGTTTCGCTCACATTAATTGCTGAAAATTCGTTGTACGCGCAAAATTTTTAGATAATGTTAAAAACTTAAAATAGTAAACCCCGTTGCTGCCCGAAATAGTTCTCATGTTGGCTTCAATTTTGTGCAGCGTAATGCTGTAAATATTTTCAGTATGCACAGGTAGACACTCTGCTACAATTTTTTCTGCGATTTTTTGTGTATTTTGAAGCGGGTCTCTAACTATGTTATAGATTTTCTCTACAACTTCATCTTCCTCTAACGAATTTTTTTCTGGTCCCGTGAATTTCGCTATAAAGAGAGATAGAGAGAGTCTGTCTGTATCACTCATCGAATTTTTGTAGCAGTTCCGCGAGCTTCAAAAATATTTTCCCCTGTTACAATGTACTAAGTCAAACCCTCAATCTTCGAATCAGCTGTCATTTCGGGAAACAAAGTTCAAAGCTACTTATTAACGCGATTGAAGAGAGCTTGGAGGTTTTGAATGACCATATTTGTGTAACGTGTGATAAATCAATAAGCTCTCATTATTTCTTGGAATAGATATTGAAGGTTCAAGGAATGGAGCTTTTAAGGTCAGTGGCCGAAAGACTCGTTATAATATCTAACTGTCTTGCCTCCCATGAAAGGAAAAAAAAAAAGTGTCGAGAAACGAATAGGATTCCCGCTGTCGGTTGGAAGCCGTGTGGGAAAACACCGGCACTCGCTGTTATTCTTTTCCGTCCCATTGCATTCCTTATTATTCGTTGTGCTGGCTTACGAAGAAGGTGTCTTGGTTATCCGCTTCTTACCAGAGGCATCCGGAAGCCAAATGGCCCGTTTAATGACTTATGCAAATCAGTAAGACGTTTTTTGATGATTTACGTCGAGCACCTGACGCGAAAACACACGACTGGCTTGGTCAGTAATTGCCGTGGGGCATACCGTAATTTGCGGGTCTATAGAAACCGTTATGTTTTCATTCATAACCTACAAGCAGTCGTTTTTCTTGTTTTTTTTAAAGTATTCTTCGTCGTTGAGAATTCTGTTCTTGTTCCACATATAAAGTGTTCGAAAATTCCCGTTGAGTAAAAAGAAGACCCTTTTCTTTGCTCAAAATTCTGTAGAATTGCGTCGGAAAACGGAAATATAGGGAAGCGCATTATTCGGAAGTATTCAGTATCTTTAATCAGAAAAATTGTAAAAAAAAATTGTTTCTAAAGTAATTTATATTTAGAATCCGATCAAGTCTTATTTGTTATTGCAGTGATTCCTCTGCACACTTACGAGGAACCCAGACGCAATTTTCTTGAAATTCTAGGATGCTTTTTTCATAGAATGTATATGTTTATGGATCAGTTAAAATAGTTCTTCCCGTTAAATTAAAATTAAAACAGCTCTTTAATTTCTATAAATTTTTTATCTTGTTTTCAACTATCTTCTTCTGCTTCAGTAATATATATGAAAAATAAAAACAGTTTTTCTTTAAAATAAATAAATAACTACAGAATAAGTGTAATCATTCGCTTTACTGTATTGTACTTCATGAGGAAAGGTAAATTCTAGACACGTACAGCATAAATAATAAAATAAGTCACATGACAAAATGCGTAGTTCATATGATCGTATTGTAAGTTGAAATCCTAGAAGTTTAATGCCTAAGGTAAACCAATTAATAAATTTACTTCAAAAAGGGCTTCGAGAGTTTAGGTTCGAGAATCTCTACACATTTTAATTTTATGCGTTGAATTACGTCGCGTTTTTCTTCGTCGAAATTCCGTTCAGCGTTACTCGGTTCCTAGTACCCAGCGTTCCCAACTGTAGGTGTGGAGAGAGGAAAGCTTTTTTGTTGTCGCTAGAAAAGAGAAAGATGCCAATCCACTTCAGTGAAGAAGAAGATTCAATGAAGCAAGCTGATAATTGGCCCTTTCCCGAGTGATCGTGTTCTTTTTCCACCTGCGTCCGACGTGTGCCGAAAAGTTCCCGCGAATCAACCGCATCCCTTTCACCATGTTACATTTCAGCCTTAATCTAAGCTCTATTCACGATCACGGAATCCGAGCTCTATTCACGACACGGAGTCGTTACATTCTCATTACCTATTGTACCATGATAGTGAAGGAAATGAAATTTTATTTTAAGGAAAACGAAAAAAAGGAGGAGGCAATTGCTTTTACTCTTTCATCCGTGCTGAGAGGTCAGGAAGCTTGTGTGTGTGTATTTGTTGCATCTCACGAAATAGGAATTTGCACAGACTTGCACTCTTACGATTCTAGCGCATTCTGATTGCATTTATTCCTTTCTTCAATTTTTTCATATCTTGGCGCTTTTGGGGGGGTTATCTCCCGTCCTTTTTTACAAGCTTCTTTTGTTCGTTTTGTTTCAATTTTCGCAAACTTACCAATTTTCTTGAGCTTTTATTGTTTGCAGTTGTAGAAATTAGTTGTCAAGAAGTACGCGTGTGTACTTCTGGCAGTTACTGCAGAATTTGCCTTGAAATTGAAAAGGTCATCGCGACTTGGTAAAACCTTGGTTGGAACGCCTCTCAGAATTCCGAACTTATCTTGATAACTCGAACCTCCCTAGATAAAATACAATACTTCCCTTTGTCGAAATTTCTCACGTCCCTGTCTAAATGTCCTTATTAGAAGTAATTCATCAAAAACCTCTCCAAACTCGAAGGCTTTCATCCTAAAATTTTCTGACGTCAAATGTGCTGGAATCCTTTCGGCTATTATTTCATTGACGCTGGAAGAACAGCAAAAAAAGTAAAAATGCGTTTTGCAACTAAGTGAAAGACTAATGAGGCAAATAAACCCTTGCCTCCTGTCAACTCATTTAAGATGCAATTTAAGGACCAGAATATCACTGAATACAATTTCCTGTAATTCATCTTTCTTTCCACTCCAACACAAATGCTTGTTCCCCTAACTCGAATATTTTTGCTGGTCCTTTGAAGTTCGACATAAAGAGGTTTGACTATTAAGATGTAGAAAAAAGGACATGATTTGGTTGCTAAAGGTTTCAAAAAGTTGGTTCAAAAATCTCACCCAGAATCGAAAAAGCCGATGCAACGATCATCTTGCTTGATAAGTGAGAACGCGGAAGTATTCGTTAAACGGATGACTCAGTATTGTGTACATTAATTCAAATGATCGTTCCAGCATTTTAATGCCAATGGCATCCATTATACGAATGCTAAATTAGTCAACTCGTTCTCGTGGACTGAGTAGGAAAAGCATTCGTATGTTTTGAATTTGTCGGTTTTTCTAACTCTCGGAAATTCGTTTGTGCATAATTTGGAATTTTCTTTTTTGCAGATCTTCTTTTGTTCACCGTTGCCACGGAAGAAACCGACGGTTTGAAACGATTCTTGCGGTCGGCCACGATTTACAAGCATAACGCAAAGGTCAGCAAAGTTTTTTGTCCTTCATTACTTCCGGGTTTGAGTATTGCCTTTTTGTATGTAATTTCACCTGCTATCCATCTGCTGTTCCTCTTCCTTCTTGGTTATGAAACCGCGTTTCAAATATTAAAAAAAACGTAATTGAAGATAAAATGCTGCACTTCCTTCTGCAGTGAGTATCCTTCCACATGCACTGATGATAGCATGCATAAAACTAAAGCGTGACTGATGTTTATCACCTTGACTGTCGCATGCGAATAATCGAGGAGAGTTGATTTTCTTCCGGGGAAAAAGACGCAAGCTATTATATGTGCAAGAAAACGAGCGAATGTTCTTGTCACGATGTTGGGAGAGTGGTTTAATTAATAGTGATGACTGTTCAGGTGCTTGGTTTGGATGAGGATTGGAAGGGCGGTGATGTGGCTCGTTATCCTGGAGGTGGGCAGAAGGTCCGGTTGCTGAAAGAAGAGCTGAAGAAGTACAAGGACGAATCTGACCGAGTCGTCCTTTTTACGGATGGGTAATTATGATTAAGTACCACGTTTCCTTAAAAAAATCAGCTTTGGTCGTGATCACAGAAGTTTGTCGTTCGAAAATAATAATAAATAAAAGTTGACATTATGTTCTGACGAATAACGAATGTTCAAGTTGTTGAAGGTTAAATTCAATATGTGTGAACAACTGCTGTACTTTCCAGCAAATGCACCAAGCGCGTATATCCAACCTTGTAAATGCGAGGAAATGGTAAAAAAAAAAAATTTGACAGTACGTGAAAATGAATTTGGGTTCATTCAAAATATTTAAATGAATTTATTCTCACTTTGCGTTTCTCTATCGAAGAAACCAGGAATGGCGGGTAAATCTTGATATTTCTGAACCTTATTCGGTGTTCGAGGGCATTTTTCAACTCCGTATAATTTCTCCATTCTGACCGAATAAAATTTAGAAAAGCTTGTCAAGAAGTGTTCAAGTATTGCTGAAAATAAAAGCTAATCCATAGTTCATCCCCTTAACCAGTCTGCGACAAACCGACAACTAACGCAAAATTGTGAAAAATTCTGGATGGACGATTGTAGTGTACTGTATTGTAATACAGTAATTATTAATCGTTCTTTTCTGGCGGAAAAATTGAAACAGTTCATAAGGTGTGTGTTTTTGTTGTTATATGGGATGTACGGTATTCATTCTTTTTAAAAGCTTATATTAATAATTGTTTTCAAGGTACGATGTGATACTGACTGGAACGCCGAGCCAAATCCTGGAGCAATTTTACGAATCTAAAGCAAGAATACTTTTTGGGGCAGAAGCGACGTGTTGGCCAGATGTTGCCCTGGCTGAAAAATACCCGGAAATCGAAACAGGGATTGGAAGGGCGGTGATGTGGCTCGTTATCCTGGAGGTGGGCAGAAGGTCCGGTTGCTGAAAGAAGAGCTGAAGAAGTACAAGGACGAATCTGACCGAGTCGTCCTTTTTACGGATGGGTAATTATGATCAAGTACCACGTTTCCTACAAAAAAATCAGCTTTGGTCGTGATCACAGAAGTTTGTCGTTCGAAAAAAAATTTTAAAAATTTGACATTCTGTTCTGACGAATAACTAATGTTCAAGTTGTTGATGGTGAAATTCAATATGTGTGAACAACTGCGGTACTTTCCAGCGAATGCACCAAGCGCGTTTCCTTTCGATGTACAGTATATCCAACTTTGTAAATGTGAGGAAATGGTAAAAAAGATTTGTCAGTACGTGAAAATGAATTTGAGTATATTCAAGATATTGAAATGAATTTATTCTCACTCTGAGTTTCTCTTTCGAAGAAACCAGGAATTGTCGGTTAATCTTGATATTTCTGAACTTTATTCGGTGTTTGAGGGCATTTTTCAACTCCGTATAATTTCTCCATTCTGACCGAAGAAAATTTAGAAAAGCTTGTCAAGAAGTGTTCAAGTATTGCTGAGAATAAAACCTAATCCATAGTGCATCCCCTAAACCAGTCTGCGACAAACCGAAAACTAACACAAAAAATGTGAAAAATTCTGGATGGACGCTTGTACTGTACTGTATTCTAATAATTATTAATCGTTCTTTTCTGGCAAAAAAATTGAAACGGTTCATAAGGTCTGTGTGTTATTTTTGACGATGTACCGTATTCAATCTTTTCAAAAGCCCATATTAATATTTTTTTAAAGGTACGATGTGATACTAACTGGAACGCCGAGCCAAATCCTGGAGCAATTTTACGAATCTAAAGCAAGAATACTTTTTGGGGCAGAAGCGACGTGTTGGCCAGATGTTGCCCTGGCTGAAAAATACCCGGAAATCGAAACAGGGATACTGGAACGCCGAGCCAAATCCTGGAGCAATTTTACGAATCTAAAGCAAGAATACTTTTTGGGGCAGAAGCGACGTGTTGGCCAGATGTTGCCCTGGCTGAAAAATACCCGGAAATCGAAACAGGGAAACGCTTCCTCAATTCTGGAGGTCAGTCCAAAATCTTCGAGCGTGTAATTACTGTAATTTATTCTATAATATATAAATGCTATGCTATAGCACCCGTCCGTTGTGTTCGAAGGCCGTTGGTTCTTCTTCCTTGGAGATTAGCTGTTCTTTTGATTGTCTTTAATAAGTTTTCTTTCTTTTTTAAAATCCCGTCTGGCCTCGAATTGTGTGTGCAGGATTTATTGGCTACGCGTCGGACTTATTCAAGCTGGTGAGCAGAGAGGAACTGAAGGACAGCGACGATGACCAGCTGTTTTACACTACCGCGTTCTTGGACGAAAAGTTTCGAGAGAAGCACTCCTTTAAATTGGATCATCGTTCCAGCATTTTCCAGAATCTCAACATGGCGATGGGTTTGTTCAGTTTATGTTTTTTTAACTGATTAGCAGATCTAGTGTTAGGCTGAAAATACTTAATTTTTTCCTTGCAAGAAATTTAAATCTAATCCAAGTGTGCTTATAAATTTTCCTTGTTTTTCCTTGGTCTCGATTATTCTGGAAGATTTTACAATTCATGAACGTTGAAGTAAACTCTGCCTGCTGTAAAACATCGTGCTAATGAACACGTCCCAATATTCTTCAGGGCAATCAACATTAGGGGATTTTATTATGCTGGATGTTCTGCGACGGCTCAAAATTTTATATTGTTTCCTCTTGAGTGTGAGCAACTTCCTTCATTATTGTAATTTTAATGACGTTTGCGCGCATTTCAAAATCTGAACTGAGACGAGCAATGATGCCTCGATTTGATTTTTGGTATTGCCAAAATGTAATTACCAATAATAAGAAAAAACCTGAAGTGAATGCTTCCTGCTTCCGAAAGAAATTCAAAATCAATCTTCATGAAATTCTTCGACCAACAATTGTTCTGTCTGTGTCTTCAATGGTAAATCTTACATTTTTAAAGGTGATGTCGAGCTCCAATTCAGAGGAAAAGACGCATTCTTGCAAAACATTGCCTACGGAACTGTGCCACTAGTCATCCACGGAAACGGTGCAACCAAATTGGCACTCAACTCTCTGGGAAATTATTTGGCGAAATCCTGGAATGCCATCGACCAATGTGTCGAATGCCAAGAAAATATGAACATCCTTGAAAATCGTGATGTGGGTATCAAATTCATATCGGATGGATCTGTTTCTCTCCAACAGCAGGTTCAGGTACAACTAACCTCACCCTTTTTCACAGGGTGAAGTTTTTCATTAATGAAAGAAAAGATAATAATTTTCCTCTCAGTGCATCAAAATTTCATTTGCCTTTCGAAGATTGTACTTGAACTTGCGGGAAAGACAAGTTCATAATTGATGAACAGCTTGAAAAGTTTTATCTCTGCATACAAACTTCTATCGAAGTGGAGTAATCTGATTAAATTTTGCGATTTGAGAAAAAAAAGCAGCAGCGTTTTGTGAAACCTGCTGACAAAATTGATTAAATTTATTTATAGGAAGCCGAGTATCCAATCGTAACTGTTGCCGTATTTGTGGAGCAAGCGACACCGTTCTTTGAAGAATTCTTGCTCAATCTGGTGAATTTGAATTATCCGAAAAACAAGATTGATTTATTCATCCACTCAACGGTGAGTCGATTTTTTGAACCCTTGTCGATGTTTTCATCAGTTCAAGTACTACAGTGTACTGTTCGTCAGAAATAACGAAGTAATAAAAAGAATGTTTTCTAAATTCCGAGCAGACGGAATATCATTCAGCCGACATTTCTACCTTCTTGTCGGAAATTGGTAGCGAATACCGAAGCTTCAAGCTTATCGACTTCCACGACAATGTCAAGGAATGGCACGCCAGGAATGGAGCTATGTATGATCCCCCCCCCCCCCCCACACATTTTTTTAGTAACGTCTATTTATGGACACCAATTTTGTTTCAGGGATTATTGTGAGAAAACGAACTGCGATTGGCTGTTCACTATTGATGCGATTGCACATCTTGACAACCCGCATACTCTTCGTCTTTTAGTGGAGCAAAACAGGTGAGATACAGTGTTTCTTCGAAACTCACCCTTCTTATTTGCTTGTGTACGGAATATTTTTGCATATTGATATTTTTTCATATAGAAACGTTATTGCGCCGTTGCTCATTCGTCCGTTGTTCCGTACCAGGTTAAAGACCCCACGAAACTGTAGTCTACCCAAAATGCGGGCACGAGGCCTAATGTACCTATAACAATGCCCTTTTGCCGCCATTCGTTAGCTAAAGAACCTCCGAGTAAAGTAATGCGGAACTCGGGTTATTTAGATTGTCTGTAAACTTGGAAATGTGGACAGAAATCGTTTCGGCAACAGGCAATCATTGCAGCCTTTGGGTGCACTATAGAAGGCCTGATTCTTCTGCTTTCTCTCGTGTCTATGCCCTTCTTTGAAAGCGAATCCAATAATTTTGTATGCTGCCTAAATTTTGCTTCGTGATCAAGCCCGTTTGATCATGTTCTAAAAATTTCTCGACCTGATGGAGACGATGTCTTCTATGATTCTCAAACAAATGTGTTGAATCGCTCAAGCTTTTTCAGTTGTAATGTGTTCGAAAGCGACCATAAATGAAAAAACAAAAAAATTTGCTGCAGTAGAAGCACACATTTGCATACACACAGTACATAATTAGACTTGCTGAACATTTTGAGGTCTTAGCTCGGAGACAGGTTCTTCAAAAAATACGGGGATTGAAATTTCGATTCTCGTTCGTCCACGATTGTATCACTTAATGATCGATTACATTTCTGAACGATTACTAGTAAAACAAAACATTTGACAAAAGTAGTCCCCACACACCTCACAAGGCATGCACTGGCCCCGAAACGACTAAGCAGCGAGCCAGTAGAGGCTTTTCCGGGGAGCCGGTTGCATGTAGTTCTTCTTGTTGGATCCTGATATGGCATTGTGCGAAAATCTTAGAGACAAAGTAAATTGTCATTCGAATTACTGCGACGTATGTTGGAAATTATATATGTTGTTTTTTTCTATAGGGAGTCTTCATGTATGTGACGAACCGACTGGATTTCGGTCACTTGGTTGACCCCGAAAATTTCGAAACAAACCATATCCAGCTGCTTGAAAAACTTGAGTAGTTATTAGCAACCCTGACCCTCTTTGCGATAAACGTACAGTTGATGTCGGTCTCAGAGCGCCTCTTATGTTGTTAGCGAGTCCACGTGAACTCACACTGCGTTGAAGGGATTTTCCTGTGGAGAGCTATATGTTGTAACAATTGAGCGTATCTTAAATCTTCGGAACCCTAAATGACTCCCTCCGAAAAAACACGTTTTTTGCTATGTAGAAAAACTTTTACAAGTTAAAAATATTCAATCGCAAAATACAAGAGAAGAGTATTAGATACAGCACTACATTATTCATCAAAAGGCGCGAGGATTTTTTTAGGGTCCTTTTATTCATATTGGTGATGCGTCTTATTCAGAAGAGCATTAGAAACTTCTTTATAGAGGTGTAGTCTAACTTGAGCTTAATATTATTCCGACAAATAATGTTATCCAAGTTCAGTTTTTTTGGTTTATGCTCGCTTTGATGTTTTCGGCCCACTCTATACTATGCTGTTACTGCGAAAGTGCAAATAGCATGGTTATTTAAATTTGGTCTTCATGAATATTCCAGCCGTGTCCGGATGTCTTCTGGTTCCCGATTGTGACCGATAGGTATTGTGAGGAAATGATTGAAGAATTGGAGAGCTACGGGAAATGGTCGGATGGTTCGAACTTCGACGAACTTTTTGAACTCATCAATAATCGTTGGGACTGGGAGAAACGCTATTTGCATGTCAACTACAGCCAGAGTCTCGCGGAGAATACAACAATCGCTCAGGTGCACTTGAGTGTGACGCAACTTAGGATTTTTCTGTGGAGAGCTATATGTTGTGACAATTGAGCGTATCTTAAATCTTCGGAACCCTAAATGACTCCCTCCAAAAAAACACGTTTTTTGCTATGTAGAAAAACTTTTACAAGTTAAAAATATTCAATCGCAAAATACAAGAGAAGAGTATTATATACAGCACTACATTATTCGTCAAAAGGCGCGAGGATTTTTTAGGGTCCTTTTATTCATATTGGTGATACGTCTTATTCAGAAGAGCATTAGAAACTTCTTTATAGAGGTGTAGTCTAACTTGAGCTTAATATTACTCCGACAAATAATGTTATCCAAGTTCAGTTTTTTTGGTTTATGCTCGCTTTGATGTTTTCGGCACACTCTATACTATGCTGTTACTGCGAAAGTGCAAATAGCATGGTTATTTACATTTGGTCTTCATGAATATTCCAGCCGTGTCCGGATGTCTTCTGGTTCCCGATTGTGACCGATAGGTATTGTGAGGAAATGATTGAAGAATTGGAGAGCTACGGGAAATGGTCGGATGGTTCGAACTCGGTGAGTGTTTTGATGCACAGAATTATTGAATTGGAAGATTCATTCATTTCCTCGTGAAATTTGATTTGTCAAACGCGTCGAAAAGGGCTAATTCGAATCTCCTGATGCGTACATTTCGCTGATGAGTAATTTTTGGCGCCGGCCGACGTTTAAATATCATCAGAGAATAGGCTTCTGAACAGTTTAAAATGTTCCTTATGAGATTCAGATGAGTTTCATTTCTGAAATACTGTATCGGGCTTGAGAATTTTTCCGCAAATATTTTGAAAACCGGGGATTCGTCATGGGGTTGATGCTTCAAGTTGAATCTTGTTCAGCGGGTTTAGATATCATTTGATTTTCGATTGATCCTTTTGATTTCAAAGGATGAAAGATTGCCCGGCGGCTACGAGAATGTGCCGACGATAGATATACACATGAGGCAGATCGACTTCCATGACCGATGGATGCATTTTCTCGATACTTACGTTCGTCCACTTCAGCTTGTAGTTTTCAAAGGATATACTGATGCAGTATGAAATCATTTTTTCAAAATTAGCATCCCTGCTTGTTTTCGGTGCTTCTTTGTTCGCCGTGTCAGATTTTCTGGCCCCCATCACTGCTGCAGTGTAGAGACGTGTGAGATTGTATGTTTCACCCGTATTTTGCCCTTTCTTTCTAAATAACTGGTGTTTCCATCCTTCGTTGAAATTCCGCATGTTTCTTGGGAGTTCAGGATACGAGGATAGAAGGAGGGTACGAGAATGTGCCGACCATCGACATTCATCTTAACCAAGTTGGGTTGCATGAACAATGGCTGTTCTTTCTTGAACACCATGTTTACCCGCTTGTCGAGAAGGTCTACCAGGGATATTCTGGAGATGTATGTATGAGTGTTATGGAGTTCATGTACTGCTTCGTAGACCGATTAACAGTCGCGTGATCCTGTTTGCCCTGAAATGACATAATGGGTTTATGCTTGTGAATTGGAAGTTTTTCAGACCTGCCTCTTTTTACCCGCAAGTTCGAGTGTAATACGCGATAATAGCATA
This sequence comes from Notodromas monacha, assembly GCA_905338405.1. Lineage (NCBI taxonomy): Eukaryota > Metazoa > Arthropoda > Ostracoda > Podocopida > Cyprididae > Notodromas > Notodromas monacha. The sequence continues at coordinate 104,871 of CAJPEX010000207.1, read as the reverse complement.
TACAGTACTGTATTGTATTTCTTGGACTAATATTTTCTTCGAGGTGTGTTTCAAATGGTTTGTCAGTATGTTTTTGAGAATGAGTTGTTCTGGTACCCACGTTTCAATTTTTAGATCTCCAAAATCCGCGTGGGATAAAGACAAAAACCCCTTTGAAACCGTGGGGGTGAACTTTGTAGGTCCATTCGAAACTATGAAGAACTTTTTTCCGATTCTCGAAGGGTTTCATTTAATTTAGCTGATTATGGGTGATTTTTCGATCAACTTTAGGGTAACTTCTACGTTCACTGAAACGAAATTATCCAGGTCACGAAAAACGTTTCACGGAGTAGTCGAACAGCGAGGACGCCAAAATAAAGATGCCGAAGGCTAACAAAACTTTTTTGAACGGACCCCCATAAATTTGGAAGGAACTTATTGGTTGCTATTTTATACGCTCTCTTTCTTTGCTGCTTGGGCCCCAGTTTGTTTTACGTAAAACATGCAATTTATTAATCACATCTTTTTATGCTGTTGAACAGCCGCCGAAGGCAACGATGAACTTTGTCGTGAGATACAAGCCCGACGAACAGCCCTTGCTGCGTCCGCATCATGACAGCTCGACATACACGATCAACATCGCATTAAACCGTGTAGGCATCGACTATGAGGTAAGTTTTGAAATGCTTTCAAAAGTTTCAATGAGTCTTGACTGCTGTCATCATGCCGTGCCTTAAAACGTTTCTGCTTGGGAAAATGCTTACTATCGGAGATGGTGCCTTCTATATTTTAGTCTGCTTTCAAGTTTTTCTTCCGCAGAAAACAAACTTGATAATCAGGGAATGCTATTCAAGCCTGGAGTCCTTTGTAGACTGCCGATTATCCAGTCTTTACTATTAATGGATCTTCGCCTGGAGAATCGAATACAGTATTTTAGAAGTTTATTCAGCAGAACCACAAGTTACATTTTCAATCATTTTTGAGCTATGATTTTACATACGGTATTTATGGAATTCCTAAAAATCGTGCGGTGAATTAGCCTAGGTAATGATGAAATCATAGGTAAATTGATGACGCATCGTTATTATTATTGGATGTCTTACTGTACATCAGCATCCCTATCTCGTTTTCTTCATGTTGGACAGGTGTCACTCGAATAACTAAAAAAAAACTGACGATACGTGACCGTGGGCAAGTTTGACGAACCTATTTGTCCTGACCTACCTTGACCAATGCCTGATGCTATTTCCGACTCGACTGAGACATACGAAAGCTCAAAACATAAAAGCGTGAAATTGAGGACGTAATTAAGTATCGGTTTCAAAGTAAGAATACTGTGATTAACTATATCATTGCAGTCAATCTATATTGATATTCCTCTCTGACTAAATGTACGCCGGAAAAATGTCGCATCATCATCATCGCGCGTTTTTGCCTCTCGTTGAAAGTAGTGGGTAGCTTTTTTCTCCTATTTATTTAAATGCTGGACCACACCTGACTGTCTGACAACGCAGGGCGGAGGATGCAGATTCACTCGTTACAACTGCTCCGTTCAAGCCACAAAGAAAGGTTGGATGCTTATGCATCCCGGGTCGTTGACGCATCTCCACGAGGGACTCCGCGTCACACAAGGAGTCCGCTACATTCAGATTTCCTTTGTTGACCCCACTGACTGAGTCAGTCTTTTTTTTTCGACCGGTACGAAACGAAAAGCACTGTAATTCAAACGAGACCAACACTTGTGATGTCCATTATCGCACCGGTATTCTATATCCCACGCACAAAAAGTTGCCACGTTGCCATGTAGCATCCTCGAAATATTCATCGCGCAGCCGATTGATGGTAAATGACTCGATGGTGATGGGAATAATAATAATGTATACCTGTATCCTTCGAGAACTTCCTGTTGACAATCCCCTTTTGTCAATATAAGGAATTTCAGCGCAAATTTTTCGTGATGGAGTGACTGTCGAAACTGAGTGAATAACTGGATTTAATGCACTTAACGCGGGATTTTGTCGATAATTATGTCTTTTTTGCCACGCAGTTTCATGTACAGTGGTACGGTATTTTCTGACGAAGACATTATAGACACTTATTTAATCATGATGTGTGCGTGCGTAGGTGCAGTTGAATTGAAGCTCGTGCTAGAAAGAGACTAATTTTGTTGCTGTTGTTTTCAAGACTAAACCTGACCCTGAGAATAAACTGTACTTTTGCAGTATACCTATAATGTATTTTCAGACCTATATTTATCTGAAATAAACTCTATTCCACATGAGGGAGAATAGATTTTAGCATTTTATGTCAGATAACATCGAAGTCCTCTGTCACCAGCACCATAAGGGTAATGGGTCGTGTGCGCGACGATATTATGCATTGGGCGGTGTTTCATCTGGCGAACATTTTTGGTGGTCATAATATATCCTTTCGTTTTATTTATTTTTAGGGAGGTGGCTGTAGATTCGACCGTTACAACTGTAGCGTGACATCGACAAAGAAAGGATGGATGATGATGCACCCTGGAAGATTGACGCATTTGCATGAAGGACTTCGAGTGACGAAGGGAACGCGATACATTCAAATTTCTTTCGTGGATCCTTGAATAATAAGCGTTAAATTTTTAGATTTTCTTTCCGAAAAGTCTTCCTTCCAGCAGCTGCAATAAGGCTCGCGCCGAAAGATTCTCATATTTTGCTCCTTATTCCTTCTGACGAGTTTGGAAGTTTCAAGACGCTGACGGTCGTTCCTCTATTTCCTTTTATAATGACGATTTTTGACGATGAATGAATTCAGGTTTTGCATTGTAATCCCTTCAGCGAACACTGCCTACACACAGTGAATCCAGCCAAATACGGATGACCGGAACGACATGGACAGTTTGACGAGAGTTCGATTTTATTTATATTTGGCATTTAGGTCGGCTTCTTGTGACTCTCTTGACACGCGACGGGTGGGACAGATTGTTGTGGATAAATTTGGAGCTAGAATTTTGTGTGTGTGGGGAGTTTTTTTTTTTTTTTTTTTTTGCGTGTGGTCGAGTTTTGAGTTGATACTCGTACCTGTGGCTGCGTTTGATAAAACGCTTTCTTTCACAAGGGAGGAAGGGTGTGTTTCACTTTATCTTCTTGACAGGGCTGCGTTTTTTTATTTTGTGGAATGACTAAGATCTACGAGCGCTTCTCGGAAAAAAAAAGTCCTTCAGGAGAAAGCATATTTCGCTCGACGCGTGATTGATGTCGAAAGCTGCTGCTTGACGGGATCCTGCACGGAATTCGATAGATGTCGTTCATCAACTCCCATAGGGTGTACGTGGGATATTCGTTTGATGAGGCAATGAAAGATGGCCGCTACCATTGTAAATCCTGACCGCATGACGTTTTCATCGCGGTTCGATCGCGTGAAGCAACGTGACCGACGCAGCATGGCCGAAAAATTAAAATTAAGGATCGAAACTGTTGCCCCGTGTTCTTGAAACAGTGTTAAGACGTTCTGAATTGCGTGGAATTACGTTTTTCAATTGTTTTCCCCGCTGTGGTTTCCCTGGAAATGAACGCACCATTCGCCGGTATGCTATACAGTAATGAATCATGGTCCCTTGTGCAAGCCTATGAAGTTCGTGGTCTTTCCAGTATCTACTGAGGACATTTGCTTATGCAAAGGTGAGCCCTTGTCCTCTGGTGCAAGAGTTTTTAGTGCAGAAGAACGGAACTATGCTTTTTGGCGGTGAGATTTTCTCAAAATTCGAACTTCTCGCGCTAGTGCTGGGTGGGTGCAGTATGGGGAACGATTTCGTTCTCTCTATGCGTACCCTTGAGCCATCATCCTCTGCTAATTATTCATCATACATGCGAGATCAAACTCAGCTATTTCTCCCGGAACATGCAAAGGTTCCTCTGGAGTATCCGAGAAAGTGGAGGTTAGTCCGAGATGGATTACAAGTAATGATGAATATGTAGGCTTATGAAGAAATTGCTGCGAATAAATGATTGTTTTCAACTGGATCATGCCTGAGGACTGAAGTATGCATTTTTGAAGATATCCAAGCATTCCGTCCATTATCGTATCCGCAGTATATTCTATGGATGTTGCGCACGGGGCGTACCGAACTGTAAATGTCACGAATTCAACGTCGGTCTGTTCGAAAATTTGTAGTGTTCATCGGAGCCGACGAACATTCAATTATTTCAAGATTTAAATTAAGCGACATGCAGTGTACCAATGAGACAAAGAGGTCTCTTCAAGTTGTGAAGGGCGTGTGCTTTTTTTTCGCGGGAGATAAGAAACGTTTAGTTCGAGTGGGACTGCACTAGTGAGAACTCGATAATTGAGCGCATACTTAAGATATCCTTGTGGAAGGTGCGCTGAGTGGAGCAGGAGGGAAATTCAAACTGCTGAATCTTGACAAATCCAGAATCTTCGTTTTTTTTGGTTCCATTTGAAATTTGAAGCATTCCTTTTTTTAATGCTTCCGAAGAAAATATAAATTTGTTTCTTTTTCTTCAGTTTCGTCTGGTACAGTAGTGGAACTTGTGAGAGGTGTTGAGTGCGCGTTTCCCGGATAGGAAAAAAATCGTGTTATAAGAAATTTGATTTTAATGGACCACAGCCTTGAGGAAAACTTTGAGTAAAAACTACAAAAAATCAAATTTCTGCGACATGGGAGGTGTAATATGGGGATACAGTGTCAAGAGTTTTGGGACAGTCCTAATTCAGTCGAGGAAGGTTTCTCAATCGTATTTCGGCGTAACTGCACGTTTCGGAAATTCTAATGGCCTATTGCTGAAGTCGATCATGCATGGACGTATATCAACGCCTATAATATATCCGGTACGTTCGAAATATTTTGGCTTTTTGATATGTTCCATCGGACGTATATTTTTCAGAAGAAATTTCATGTGCGTACAATCGTGTGCTTAATTGAATTGTCATGATGCTCATGATAAACCGAACTTAAACTCGCTGAAGGAGTTTTATGGCTTGGTCAAGTACACAAGCATTTGCCAATTCCACATGGGGCAAACTTTGTCTGAGCCGGTCACTACTAAGGAGTCGGCTAGCGTAGAAAATTCCATCTGGAATGTCGGGTCATCATCTATGCAGGGATGGCGTGTATCCATGGAAGATTCCCACACGCACATCCTGTCTTTGCCAGATGACCCTGGCACGTGTTTCTTCGGTGTTTACGACGGCCATGGAGGTGAGTGTGCAGTTTCGTGTCAGTCTGTTCTATTTCTTTTCATCACTCACATTTTTCTAGGGTGTAAGATTTCCCAACACGTGGGCAAGCATCTCCACAAGTACATTGTCCAGCATGACGAATTCGTCAAGGGAAACGTCGAAGACGCCATTAAACTCGTTAGTAAAACTCATTTCCTCCCAAAAATGACGGTTTTGTAAGTTCCCGGTAGTCCTAGTAAAATTTCCGGGCGCTTGTAAACAAGCAGAATGAGATTATATTTAATGCCCTAGGTGGGCCAATTATAGTAATAAAATTCACCATTAAAAAAAATTTGACCTCAATTTAATAACATCGGAGTCATGATCATCTTGGGTTTTTAGCGCGAATCCAGCTTTTCAACATTCCTGATGTCTGTAGTGCTATATCGCGGAGATCAGGCCGAAACTTGTTCAAATCCTGAAAACACTGAGGATAAGCAATGCAATGCGTGTTTTCTATTTTTTTCTAAAGAATATTAAAGGAAAAGCTGTTCTACTTATAAAGAAGCGTTATACAATACCTTTTTTTTAATGGCTTCACAAAACATGTTTGCTAGGGATTCCTTGAGATGGACCAGATCATGTTGAACGATGTGGCGCTGAAGGAGGACTCGTCGGGCACAACAGCTGTGATAGTTCTTGTAAAAGACGGGAAACTTTACTGTGTATGTATTACTGATGCGTAGTCACAAGTCTGTCTGTGTGCAACATGCGCGTGTTGTCAGTATGTGCTTTGAAATGAACAGGGAAATGTCGGTGACTCGCGAGCTGTGGCTTCACTGCGTGGTGTAGCTGAGGAATTATCCATGGACCACAAACCAACTAGTGAGAAGGAGTTGAATCGGATCGTGGCTGCGGGGGGCTATGTGGAGTATTCCCGCGTCAATGGGAACCTGGCCTTGTCGCGAGCCTTGGGTGACTACGGATACAAGCAGAATGTGCTGAAGTCGCCCGAGGAACAGATTGTCACTGCATTTCCAGACGTGGAAGTTCGCCAGCTCACTGATGATTACGAGTTTCTCCTCATTGCCTGTGATGGCATTTGGGATGTTTTGTCTAGTCAGGTACGATTTTTTGATTTTTTTCCCTTCCTTGTTTTTTCCTTACGTTTATGTAACTCATGCAGAAAACCTCCCGATAATTTTTCTACTCGCGAGGAATCTGGGTGCGTCTTGGATTCGCATGTGAATTTTTGTTCACGGACATGCCAGAAATTGCTGTATCTCGCTGAACACCTAGCTCTTGAATGTTGAGTCAGAATCTGGCATCTTATTCTGTGTAATTTTATTTGTGGTAGTCGGTAATATTGGTTCTCAGGGTAATTTCAGTTGAAGGAACAAGAAGCGATTTGTGGGTTATCCACGAGAGAAAATGAAGAATGGACAAAATTAGACACACAATCCTCTGAGAAAATTTTCGAGGGATTTCTCAATAGAAATATCAGACAAATAATGTGAAAATTTTATTTTCTTGAGAATATTCATGACGCAGATAATCCGAATTGCTAAACGCAAAAAATTAATCTAAAAATTAAAACCAAAAACTTCCATCAAAGCGGAAAACTTGTTCCTATTGGATTAAATGATCTCAAAAATGAAACCCACAAAAATTTTAGCTGGCTAAATTCACAGCAACTGAGTTCCTTGGCATCTGAGAAACAGAATGTGAGGAAAAGAGGGCGAAAAGGTTGCGCCATTCAGGAAAGAAAAAAGGGTGTGTTCATCTGGTGATCATGTGGCTAAATTGTTGCCCAAGTTTTACTTGGTACACGGCGTCTTCCAAAACGTAGAGTATTTGTTTATCTACATCAATTTTCGCATTTTTATTTGCACATCGCGTGTATCCTTCAATGAGTCATTTGCAATGAAAACTTGAACAGGTTTTTGCCCATGCTGTTCAAAAGATTTTCCTTCGAACTTTTAAGCAATTGTCTTGGTTTTGGCAAGATTTTTTATTTATTGGATTATTAGTTGATACTATGTATGGTGGATGTTCAGCAATTTATGGTGTCGTAAATTCTCATACTTAGGGTACAGTATTTCTTCACTGAAGAATGTATTATTTTGTATGTTAGGATGCTGTAGACTTCGTTCGTCAGCGGATCGGCAAAGGGTTGGAGCCAGAAGCCATTTGTGAAGCTCTACTGGAGCACTGTCTCGCACCGGATCTATCATTTGGAGGATTGGGCTGCGACAACATGACAGCCATTCTTGCCGTGTATTTGAATGGACGACCTTATGAACAGGTTTTGCGGGGGCAAATGAAGCTGCCACTCATTAAGACGGTAGATGAAGTCCTGCCAAGCAATGACGCGACGGATTCCACGGCCAGTGCAATGTCAGCTGTCTTTGCCACTGTGACAGAATCTGGCAAAGCTGAACCAAGATCAGAATCAAGCATGGAACAGAAAGGTACTCTTAGGCGCTGGCTTAACCTCAAACTGCGTCGTTGATGTAAATTCCTTGCTTCAGTCGCTCCGTTTTATCATTTTCCCCCCACCTTGATTTGGTATCACATACAGTACAGTATTTATTTTCCGTTTGTTGTACATATATATGTGGAATTGAGTATTGTCTCATCGTGATCCTCTATGCTTGTCTCTCTTTGCAGAAAACGTTGAAACAGCATGATGGCCCCGAGCTCTGACAAGAGAGACACATGTATGCGACTAACAGGGAACCACGGCTGTTGGTGCAGTTAATCAATCCTACCTGAAATCCTTGATTTCATTACCTCTTTTTTTTTTTTTCAAGCCAGCCATCAGCCAACCATATGCGATGCCATAAACCTTTAATTTTTCCATTCCTGGTCTGTTGAATTTTTCCTATATTTTTTTCGTTCCTCCGAATCCTTGTTCGTTTCTCGTGCTTTGTTCACTTGCTGATTTTCCAGCTTGTTTGGTAGTGGGCATGCATTTATACTCGGTTCGATTGGGAGGAACAAGTTTTATCTTTGGTTATGAAAATGAGTTTTTGCCGATCGAAGAAAAAAGAACAAAAATTACCAAGGTTCACTACTTTCCGTTTTGATTCGTAAACGGCTGTTGTCTCAAGGTTTGTGAAATCGATTGCTCTCACTTGGAACTTCGACGATATTTCATTTTTTCATAGTTCTATGGATAACCTACTTTTTTTTTACTCATTGTTGCAATTTCGCCGAGAAGTTCTCGTGAAAGCAGGTGAGTTGACGAACCTCTGAGACTCCGGTCGAAATATCGTTACTTCGGATCAATGATTGATATTAATGGCGATGTAGGTGTACGTGATGTTGATTGATTGTTGCAGGATGAAATCCTTCCAAGTGATTTTGCGCTTTGCATGGATTGTGTTCAATAATGTGTATTGCATACCTACTTACACCATATGGATGTTTATGTTGCTGCCATTGAGGTTGTGGAACCCGTATTTGTACTGGAGAATCGAAGCTGTGATGTATGAGTGGCTCCTTAACATGGTAGCAGCCTGGAACTGGACAGCGGACTACAGAGGTGAGGTATGTTTAGGATGTTCGTGGGTTCGATGTCTAAAATCCAGCTTGTCTTTTGCCTCTTCGTGCGACAGTGGTGGAGACAGGGGATGACATTGACAGTATTCAGAAAGACTCGGCATTGTTTCTGTTCAACCACCAGTCAACGTCTGATGTACCCCTCATCATGAATGTGGTGACGTCGCGGGTTGGTGTGACGCAGAGTACCATGTGGATCATGGACAAGCTGTTTCGCTGGACCAATTTCGGCGTTGTCTCCTTCATCCATGGTGATTTTTTCATCACATCGGTCAGTGGTTTGTGACGCAAGTGGAAGAAATTATGTGTCCGAGTCTCGTGTGTGTGGTTGCAGGGGAAAGCTGGTAGAGACACTGCTTTAGTTGCTCTCAGACATCATCTCCAAGAAGTTTATGTAAAGAAGAACATGAAGTGGATCATGTTGTTTCCAGAAGGCGGGTTTTTATACAAGCGAAGGGAGGCTAGTCAGCAGTGAGTAATTCATATGAACAAGATCCATAAGTGTCAATATTATGGTTGGTTTGCAAGTTTTGTTAATCTCACTCTTTTCTTGTCTGTCGTGTTGGATTGATTGTGGTGGGATATACCATGAACAATTTGACTTATGGACACTTGAAATTCAACATAATAATTCAGACAATTTGATCAAACACGCGGACATTCCAACATTTGAAGACTCGCACAAGTAACTGTCCTCATCTTTTGGCCTCACTTTTACTCTTGTTGAATAATATTGAGCCTTTTGACAGCTGTGTCAACTTTTCCTCACCAAGGTTAAAATGGAAGATAAAAAGCGCACTTCTAACAGTGGGGATGAAGTTTACCTGCCATGAGTGCATGTTCAATAGAACTTTAATTTTGTACAAGTACATCGAATTATTCCGGGAGTTGTGCATCTTGACGATTGTTTATGTGATGCTGAATGCAAAGGTTTTTCGGAAATGTCACTTTGACGAAGATTTTCCAAGTCAGGGCTTGAATCAGAGATGATCCTCGAATTATCATCAGCATACATCTAGTCCCTATTTCCAATCTTGCTGAGACTATTTCTTCTGACGTAGGAAACTTTGGGTACTCGGAGATAATGCTGTGGGATATGGCTGGATACCATTTTTAAAAAGCAAATTATTTTAATTTTTTCAATTCACAAAACATTTTTATTCTCCCGTTTTCTTGCAGGTTTGCCAAGAAGTACGATTTGCCCGTGCTGCAGCATGTGACTCTACCCAGAGTCGGAGCCATGCATGTTGTTCTTCAAGAACTGTGTCACCTGACCGAAGTAACCAAAAATGGAGGGGAAATTCCTCCTTTCAAGTCAGCTGCAACAAACCCTGGTCTGAAGTGGGTCATTGATGTGACAGTGGCTTATGCAAAGGGTATTCCGCTTGACCTGTTGGCCATTGCGTTTGGCGATCAGGGCCCACAGAAAATTATCTTTCATTACAAAAGATTCGCGGTTGACGAGGTACGTGTGAATGAATTTGTGAAATGAGTTACGCAGATATCGCTGCCATAATTGCATGTTAAACTTCATCCATTCTTCAATCGAAAGAGGCTTTGTGAAGCTCTTTAGAATTGCTGAGTGTTTAATACCCTATAAGTCTCCCAAATGATAATACTGTAGTTGAACTGTTCCAGATACCTCCAGAACAGTGTTCCCCAACCTCTTCGGGCCTCCAGCAAATTTCTCTGAAATTTTTGGCAGACTGACCAAGTTTCATAAAAACTTTCATTTCAAGAATTAGGTCAAGATGAAGGATGCAGCTATAGTAGAATGTCTTCAAAAACCAGAAAGCAAATCTCCAAGAAAAGTTTCTCAGGATCAGTATCTGAACTAATATACTTCAGCTGGTCAAAAATTTGCCTGAAGTGTTGAGAGGAAAGCCAACTTTTAGTTTTCATCAGATCATTTAAAATGCATTTATTCACTCATCTGAAAATTCACAGAAGTTGTTCTTCACTGTCTCGCCAGGTGCCGCACGACGAAGAAAGTCTCAAGACCTGGCTATATAAGCGCTATGAGGAGAAGGAGCAAAAGCTCAAAGAATTCTACACAACCGGGCAAATTGGAGAGACTGGCAGAAACGTGCAGCACAGTGCGGTGTACTTTCTTGCCCTCCATTGCTTCTTCCTCTTGTCATCGTGGTTCCACTGGAGCCTCGTTAGGCGCACCATGGCTGTACTGAGTTTCTAGATTGTTTGTTGTGTACTTGCTGTACCTCTGCATTATGTTCGCGTTTCTCTCTGGTTTGGGATACGTTGGATCTCTTTTGAAGAAAGGTAGAAAGGGAAGGGAAATTGCATTGCCATTGAAGAAACGCAGGGAGGCATTTTGAATTGTACTGCAACGTGTACAGAACATGGGCGGGGGGGGCGGTCTGGTCAGGCGTGCAGCTTTGAGCGTCATTTGGAAGCTTTAATTCGTGTTGTCCTGTTCCGAAAGTGTGTGAGATAGACTGCTCACTTCTAAAATTAGTTACTTTGGTTCTTGCATGTTTTTGTTTTTTGACGACCTGATGTCGGGTCGGTGTTCTTGAGCAGGAAAGGCTGTGGGCAGCTGCTTAGTCCACCCCTATTATTCTTTTGCGCGGGTCATTTTTAGTTTTACTTTTAGTTGTTTTTTTTTTTAATTATTGTACCTTGTTGTTGGGCCATCAATTTCATGTGCTTTGAGAAGTGGAAATGCAATTTTAGCCATCTGATGGTCAGCAAGAGGTATTTGAATTTTAAAATAAATAAAAAATAGATTTTTCGGGATAACAACCGGGCGAGTATTGTCCACATTGAAAAAAATATTGCAATGTCCAGAGGACAAATCGAATGAAATCAAATCCAACGTAACTCGCAGTGAAAGACGGGAAGTTAAAAATTTTCGAATCGGAACGGATAATTTTTTAACGCAATGCAGACCCAATAAGGTTGTTATTAGGAATTGACTTCAAAAGCTCCATTGAGCAAAGAGAGGTAAAAGTAAAGTGAGATGATTAGTTTTCATTCTGTAGGATATATATTTCAAGTCCAACTGTAAGTTACCTTTCTGAATTAATAAAAGCATAAGGTGCAAAAAAGCATTGAATTCTGATTACTCTGATCAGATGAATGAAAATCGTATTGAATCTCATAACTGATGGCATCTAGGATATGGGATTGAAAAGCACGAATGCCTCTGACAACGAAGTGCTCTAAATTACGTTTCAGATTCAAATACAAATCTTGATAGCCACTTACTGTTATATTCGTGCTGCATACAATTTAAACTAAAATTTAATCCAACGTAACAGATGTACGGTATACGCAGTTTTTCTTTGAGGAAATCAAGGTGGTATTTCAGACAGAAGTGGAATCAATCAAGCCATCCACAATCTCGACAAAAATGAATACAATTTTTAAAATACTAGTTTTTCCAACAAATTTGTTCACATTATCTAGTTCGATTTCTTTCTACTCTGACTGGTGAAATGCAAAATTTTTCAGTTTACCGTAAGATCGGCGCAATGCTTTCATTGAAAGTAACGAAAGCAGTTCGTTATTTTCAACGAAAGCATTCCACCGGAAAAGCATTGCGCCAATCTAACGGTAGACTGAAAAAATGCTGCATTTCATCAGTGAAAAAAAAATTAATTGAAAATAGCAAATTTCTTTTGTGATTTTTAATGAAAGCACTCCACCAAAGGTGCATGTCTCCAATGTAACGGTAAACTTGAAATTATTGCATTTCATCAGCCAAGACATGGTAGAAAAAAATTGCAGTGACGTATCACAGGAAGTCAATGGATTTGATCAATTTATTGATCAACCAAAAAATCCACGAATAAAAATAATGCCAACTTCTTCCAGAGCTAAAAAAAAGTCTTATCAACTGAGTGAAGCTGTACGGAATGATCCGCTTTAAATCCCTCTGAATCTTCATTTCACAAAATTTCAAATAAATAATCAAAACTCCTCGTTGCAGGTGAAAAACTTTAACCGCGAAAACACTAAGAAATATAGAAAATTATGTTTAACAGAACCACAAACCGCAGAAGAAATGTTGCGACTCCTCAAAAATTATTCTGGCAGCCACATTTTTTCCAACCCTAACTTTAATGCTGTTTCTCGTGGGCGATTCTTTTTCCATGCAGTTTCATTTCAACAGGTTCCAATTTGTACTGCTTGCAAAAAGAGATTCGCAGCCCTTGTACATCATGCGAGGCATTAATTTCTGTATTCGGGGTATCACGGGACAACACTGAGTTCCCCGTTGGAGTACAGTACTGTAGAAGGATCACGTCAATTCCTGGTAACGTCATGGTACCATTCTCAGCCCCAGCAGCACACGTGGGTATCTTATCCACAAAACGTGCAGCGATGTGCACCGAAGGCTCGGCAGGAGTTTTCACTTCAGTGAAGTTCTCCCTGGCTTTTGTCGCCGTCAAGTTCTGTCTCACGATAAAACCAGTTGGCGAGTGTTGGTGATGACGATCGGTTGTGTTCCGGCTAGCTTCAATCGATTCAATCAAAGCCGTGTGCGCTACTCTTTTTTTTTCAATATTGCATAGAGTCTTTCCCGTCCGCGACGATTAATACTGTAAACTGAATTTCTGACGTGAAGTGAAACTAATATCCGCTGAATCACTGCTGGTCAAACATATACTTTAGCACAATGACGTGTTATCCTCGTTCGTTGAAGTCGGGGGAATGGCTGCAGTGATCATTTTTTCAGTCCACAAAAGCCTCCTGAGACTTCGTTCCAAGTGAAAGGGAAAAGAACTAGCATTTTTCGTTTTGGAAACTTAATTTTGTAAATTAAAAATTATAATTCGCGTGAAAAAAGTTTATCCACACATAAAAGAGTGTCCATGAAGTTTTCTGAATTGAAGAAGGCGGGGTTTTTCAAGTTATCGCTTGCGGAAGTGAATCATAAGTGCTGGTGGATGAGCAATGAATCCTACGATGAAAATTGATGGCGCAGTAAAATACAGTGAGACCCCGAAATACGGATGATTCGACTTAGGGACTCAGAACTCAGAACCGGAAAAATTTACCCCCAACATCCGGACAGTGGCTCGAGATACATAAATTTTTCGTAGATTTTTGGAAGTATGAGAAGTTTTTTTTTCCTCTACATTTTCGTATTTCTTGAAGAATTTGGGCTACTTTTTTACATTTACAGATGCTATAAATGAATTTAATTGTAAAATTACTAAATTCATCATCAAAACCAGGATAATTTTGGGCTTTTTTTCAATTCTTCTCCATCATCTATGCACAAGAATTTTTTGTGTTCTTTACTTCTTGAGCTCCTTCTGATGCCAAAATATCAGATTCTGTGTAGCTTTCTTATGTAGATTAATTTTCTACATATTCAAGTTGAGAAAAGATAATCTCTTCCATTTTTTTTGAAGAGCTTTTTCTTTAGAATTAAACTGCAGTGGGAACAATTAAAATTATTCCCATTGAAGTCTATGGGAAAATAAGGTCCAACATGCCATGTTCTGACTAAGGGACAAGGTCCATTCACCAATTATGTCCGTATCTTGGGGTTCTACTATCTGTCCTCATAATTTTTGCAAAAACCTAACAAAAAACTCATTGACTATTGCATACTGACATATAAAAATGTTCAGGGATATCAGGATGAGGGACTGCGAGTCACTTGGAAACTTAGCCATGACTCTGTAGAACAGTGTTCCTCAACCTATTTTGGACCGTAGACCAGCAAATTCTCATATAATTTTTTGCGGACTGGCAAATATGTCAAAAATGTTCTCCAGGCTGGCAAAGTTTTATTCATTTTTGCAGACTTGAAAAAGTTGTCCTTGAAAGACTTCATGACAGATATTTAAAAAGCTTTTTTTTCAAAAAAATATTTTGAGCCAATCAAGCAGCTATAGTGGAGTGTCTTCAAACAATTTAAAAAGGGACTTGAAGAAAGGTTTCTCAGAATGAAAACTAGAAATAATTCATTTTAGCCAGTGAAAATTTTTCAGAAGTGTTCTGAAGAGAAAAGCCAACTTTTATTATGCATCAGATAATTTCAGCTGACTTTGTCTTTCCGGAATTTCAGATAACAATAAACTTCCTCCTAATTTATGCTGAGGAAAATTTTCGCGGACCACGGGTTGGGGAACACTGCTGTAGAACATCAGTGACCATCATAATGCTTGCCAGCGACATCTACCCACACTGCAGCCATTTGTCTCGTAATGGACAAAGCAGAAAAATGTATCTCATGGATTGAAAATGTATCACTGTTTCGAGACCTCACACATGAGATGCCCCATACAATCTTCACTCCATAGGAAGCGCGGATGAATTTCGAGTGAACAAACTAGGAAATTCTCGCGTTCAAACTGAAAAGTAAATTTGATTCCAATTTAATTAATTCATTCCCACAAGGAACCGATTAAGAAGCGTCTGCAAATACTGTTTTCTTCGATGCCTTCCACGTGCCCCCGCCTGGTGGTTTTTGATATGCATTTTTAAAATAAGTCACACACCACAAGCAATGCCGGCAGATATTTGCTCGTGTACTTTTGGAACGCAGAAAAGGTTAATTTGAATTATAAAATTAAGCTCGGAACCGCATAGAACAAATATTGACAGACCATGCGAGTGGAACGCAATGGAACGCTTTTAAAATTTGAGGTAGGAAAACAGTCGTAAGAAATTTTGCGAACAAAGAAACTTGGCACACACAGAAAAACAACTAAGTAACACAATAGGAGAATAAGCTAAAACACCAAAATCCCATGTCTCAAGGTATGAAAATTAACTTTCGATGAGGTAATTGCACAGCACACATTTCCGTCATCAAAATTTTCACGTCGATGTCAATTTACTGAAATTTAAAAAAAAAGCCATGACACACGTATTATAGTCATAGCATGAAAAATGAGTGCATTAAATGCACTCGAGTTCAATTTCTTCGAGAATTCGCCATTTTTAAAATTACTTTGGTACTGTTGTTCAAAAAAGTTCCCCATTATTATTTTGACATTTTCCAAGTTGAGGGTCTTACGAATGATTCCAGCAAAAACGATGCGAAGGAAAAAATTACGTGATCAATTAAACAATTAAACATGAGAATAAAAAAAAAAGAATTTGAGCAATGATTACAAAGGAAAAACCATGCGTCTATCCGATTATTCCAATAAGTGATGCCTCTTGCCATTTTCTCGCCGTCACCGTTCGCACACATGTTCGGCATCATACAGAAACGACTCGTCGGAAAACAAAATATCAATCGAAATCAATCATTGACCGATACTAAAGGGGGTAAAATCAACGAGTCGATTAATGGAATGCCCAACAATAATCCAGTGTACGTATAATAATAACACACACGCCAGCAACAGTCGGCTCAAATCCCCCTTCCCTGCGTTCCTCCACATCCCCGCAACACCAAGAGAGCGCTTCGCTCAACAAGGCTTGGCTCTATTTGCAAACGTGCTTCCCGCGCAGGCACAAACAGCAGCCATAGTTTTTTTTGTTTTTTCCTCACTACCTCTCTTTCTTGCTGGTTGACATGAATAATTTGCGTCCAATTTATTTTTGTCCCTCATCAATGCAATGCCTTCCCCCCCCCCCCCGTACATATTTCCCCTCTTTTTAATGGAATTCTTGGTAGAATTAATCAGAAGGGAAAGAAAAAGATCTTCCCCCGAGGCCGGTATTTATTTTTTTTTAACGAGAAATGTCTGTCAGGGGATCTGACAAAAAGCAATTACACCGTAAGTCATAAGCTGGTAGAATATCGGAGCAAAAAATTCTCATTAAAAACGGATCTTTTCTTAAAATGGAGATCTTTAAACAAAAAATCATAAATAGTAGCGGCTTTTGGACACGAACTTAAAACACAAATTTGCTGTAAGAAATAATTCCTTCCGATGAGATTATTTTTATAAAGAGATTTTAAAGTATAGTGCGATTTTGGCACAACAAAACCATCAGGACCGGGAAAAACCTCGTCATGAATAAATTCAAATAATATGGTGGCTATTGGAAATAAATTTGTTGCAAGAAATAATTCGTTGGAACGAAGATAAACTTTTGATTTTTTTAAACTTGAGACAAACAATCATTAAGTTCGAGTTAAGATACGGGAACAAACATCCGGATCAAATCGTGAAGCGCAATTGCTGCGTTTTTTTTTTCTTCTTTTTCTGCAAAATAGCTTTTTCCTGCTCTGGATGCGAAAAGTCGATTTAGTGTCTCTAGCATTATTATCGTGCATGAGACGTTTAAAGCCATCAAGCGTTTTCTCGCTTCAAAATGCTTCAAAAGAACAACGTCCGTTGATAAGAACCATGACACGATGAGAAAAAAATTAACTGGGGATTGACAAGACGTCAGTGGTTTCCGAGTGACGAAGTATGTTTTTCCTGGAAAGACGACAAGGACTGTCCAGCACTCACTTAATATCACAGTACGAGGGGCAGCACTAAACGTGATGTCATTTTTGTTTGCAACTTTGGAAAATAGACAAGACGGCGAAGAGATCTTCGAGGGGGGAATGCAAATTTTATTCAATTATCCACAACCTCAGACGTGTCAATCAAAAAAAAAAAAACTTTATCCAAGCCAGGCATTGTTGAGAGAAGCATTTTTACATGGATATTCGGGGGAACAAAAATGGGAGAAGCAAATGGAAGGTTGAATAACAGGAACAATAAACGAAGCTACGCGCAAATAAACTTCAATTAATCATTCATTATTATTCCTCTTTTTCATAATTTTTCAATTTGTGCGTAAAATTCTGATCAAGAATTTTTTAATCATTTGAACTGTTTTTAAACAACAAAAATGGAAAATATAAAAAACTAGGACTTCTTTTTCCAAAAAATAACATCGCAAAACTTATTTCATTTCTTACGCAATACTGCTGGTGTATTTTATTGGGCCCTCTGTCTGAAATTACAGGGAACAAAATTACGAAAATTCCTCTCCTCGAGAAGCTCCGAATTTTTTTTCAAACGCTTTTACAGACGAATCATTGCACGTCATTTAGTTTGAAGGCAGGAAAAGTACTTCTGCAGTGAGAAGATATCAGAGAGAAACGAAAAAGGGTTTTTCTAATGAGCGCAGTGATAATTGAAAACAAAAGAGAGCAGAAAAAAAAATCAATAAAAAACTTGACTGAATTAGGCTGTCTTTATCATTCTCGACAAGCGTAGACGATCAATTTTTCATTTATTTTGTTTCCACAGTAGCAGATGAAAATGAAAAAGCTTCAATGTTACCCCACGTTCTCTCTTTCTCTCCTATGGATTTATCCTATTTTTAAAAGCATTTTCCAGCGACATCCCATTTCCGTGTTCCATCATGTCGGCTAGAACTGGCTTCTGAAGCATTGACATTCACATGATTTCTCAGTGCAGAAAAATATGCGCAAGGCTCTTTACAAGAGAGTTAAAGTTATATATTTTTTCTTCGTGGGAAAACCGCGCCTGGGAATAATTAATTGCGTTCAAATCAGGTACTTCCAGGTGATTGAAAAAGAGTGAGAATTTTCTTATTAAATCCACACAACACTTTTAAACTACTGTAAAGTTGAATACCAGATCAAGCGTAACATTTTCGAGTCAATTGGCAAACGTTCATCTCGAAGGATCCGACATTCGACCGAACGCGATGTCCTGCGTACCAGCTTTTCGATATTTTTTCGACAATTTTTAGTATTGTATTTCACAGCAAAACGAATAACCTGATTTTAATAATTAATAAATGTAGAAATCAGCACTTATTATTCGATCAATGCGTGTTAGTTCGTTCAGTTTTCGTCGGCATTTAAGATTTCTCAAGTGAAAAATTGCACGCTCGGAAGAATTCATTCAAGAAATTCGGGACATTCGCGCTGTGTATCATTAATTTGGCTCACGGATCACAAATATTGTATTATGCATTGAAAGTCAAATGTTGCCATTGTGAACAGGCACAGTGGATCGAAAGAGTTTATTTAATTAAGAAGAACATTTATTCGGACATGGGGGACACGCTGAAAAAAGGTGCGGTCAGCCTCAAGTTCCCCGCAAAACACAGGAAACTTGGAAGTAAGGTGAGACAAAACACCTCTATTTTACATTGAAAAATAAAGATTTTCCGCAGTCGTTTCTAAGCATAAATCAGACCTTGAATTGGGACGCTTCAAAGAACGTTAATATGCAGTAACAACGTCGTATAGCGCGTTTGAAATATTCACGAAATTGTTCGAAAAACTACGTGATAAATTAAGTTTTCGCATTCATCAGAGATAGCGCACCGCTAGAAGTACCTGTTTCCACCAACAGAAGATTTCGTTACACAGGCCTCGCGATATTTTTCTGATACTGTACTTGCCATGGCGACATGACAATCCAAAAAATCTACTATCCCTTTCATAAATTGAGGTATTAAAAATAATGTTTTTATTTGAATTGGAACGAAAGTAACGGCCAAGAAAAATACGGGTTTCACCTAATCCTCACGGGCACTTGAATTATTTTACGACTGGTTTGTCTCGAAGATTACAAAGAACTACGATATTCAACATATCTAACTCTTGAACAGTGGATTTTGTCTATCTTATCACCTGGAGGAAAACGTCCCAGCCCAATTAAGGGGAGGACATATTAATGAATGAATAAATTTCAATAAATGTAACTAAGCAGAGTACATCATCCAAATGTAGGCGAAGGTTTTGGTTTCGAAGTCATGTTTTGGTTTTGCGCTGCCATTGTTCCAAGACTTTCCGTTTGGACACGGGAGTAATTTTTCATGTGAAATATTTGATCATTTCATCACCATGATTCAAATTGTTGTTCACATAGATGATCAACCATAACCTTCAGGATTAAAGCAAAGAAAGTAAGACTTAAAAAAAAGTAAGACTTTAATGGAACGAAATTTGGCGCAAATAAGGAAAAGTGTGTTCTGAGTCTCGGTAATGATCCCGCAAGGGTTTCGGGAGATCGTACGACCAAATAAATTATTTTTAAAATGCTGAAAAACTTTATAGAAGCCTCTCTCCGGATCTGACCAACATTCAAACATAATCGGAACTTGACTTTTTGGGCGCAGGCATGGAAACAAAAATGGATCGAGCTGAAAAGCCCGGAGAAGCCGGACGAAGACCCCAGAATCATGACATACGACTGCTATCCTTTCCATCTCAGCGGTTCAAAGGCTGAGCCAAAATGCATCGCACTCAAAAATATCAGTGGAATAAGATTAACACGCTCAAGGTACGTCAAAAGGGCTTTCAATACAGTGAAGTACTGTACATTAAATCCATTGGATTGTACGATACCTGAACTCCAGCACACTTCGCATTCTCGAATCTCGATCCACATTTACCAAGACTGCGTCGAAGTCGCATGCGCACACGGTACATTCACTGAGTTCCCGCGGTTTCTTTACACAATATGTAATTGTACGAAGCACATCATCACAAACCCAATGAGTACTGTATGTCCGACTCATTTTCTTGTCTCGAAAGGAAGCAAGAGTATGTTTGCGTGATCGATCAAGCGGACAAAGCCAATGCTTCCGCAATCAATCTCCCGGAAGGACAGCGGGCAAGCAAAACCTCCTTACACAGGATAAGTGGATCTAGTACGATTATGCGCCAGTTCAAAGCCAATAGCTGGTCGCAAGACTTCACCAATCAGGATGAAACTCATTCTGAACCTTTCTTGTACGTGTCAACGTGGAATTTCACAGAGCTGCATTCTTGGATGACAGAGATACGGAACGCCATTTGGCCACCGAATGCTTTACACGGTGTCTGTGAGTGACTAATTTTCCCTGTTACGTTATCCGCGAAGAAAATACGAACACAGCCGCGTCATATATGCTTCGCTTGTTAGTTGAGATAGTGGTTCTTTTTATTCCATCAAAAACTCACGTTCAATAAAAAGATGTAGTGTCTTCAAGAATATAGAAATTCTATATTGAATGAATATAGAAATGGTTCCTCCTCGGTAACTACTTTTTGAATAGTTTCGGCCCCGCGGAACTCTGACAAACGGCGCATAAGCAATAATACATTTTTAGCTCAACGAAATTATTGGGCTCCTCGTGAAATCGGATAATGCATCCTGATATTTGTCATCGAATATACATTATATCTGGAAAATTAATTTTACGATTACCATAGTTCTTTCCGCAAATCTATTAAAAATTGCAACTTCAAGAGAACTTCGAATACCCATCATTCACAACTCTTGGAATTTTGCTATACGAAACATGTTTTCGTTAAAAATATTAGCCAGTGTAAAGCAAAATTTCGAGTTCTCACGCATTATTTCCGCAGAAGAAGCAGTGCCCAGTACAGTAATTTTTTTTTTATAAAGAAAATCGAAGAAAGCCTTGTTTTGCAGCTCGTCATGGTAACTTATAAAGTTATTACTGCTCTTTCTGTAGATTTTCCGGACTGTTGACCAACTGTGAGGGAAGAGACAGATTTTTAGATTCACTGGCAAACCTGTTTTAATTAAAAGAAACAGAAAATTTCAGTCAGGCTCAAGGATTAATGGAATCTGAAATCCTGTATTTTCACGTAATGAATAATTCTCCATGACTCTATGTTATAGCGGATGGCTTTGAAGTCTCTCTCATGGACATGATGGGCTCGTGGCAGCTTTCAGACTCGCTTAGGGACAAGTACGGACTTTTAATAGTGGAAGGAGTCACCATGACACTCTTCGACCCATTTACCGGGAAAAGCCATTTCAGCTGGAATGTCCTCACTTTTTCCTGCTTCGATTTGCCTCAAACCACTTGGGAACTGGACAAAAATCACATAATCCGCGGATTCACTACCAAGTGAGACTTTCCACGAGAATAATAAGGATTACTTACGCGGCGAATTTTTCAGCCAAACGATCGTGATTTAATTAATCTACAAAATATTGTGACAGTCAACCATTGAATTGATGTAAACTTATACCATGAATGATGACGGGCAGAACTCTATGATGATGAAAACCCATCAGAAAACTATCTTTCCTCCATTAATGCCATGACTTGGAAGATTTTACATGCATATGCCTCTTATAGGAACATTTTTTCCACTAAATGAACATTTACCGTCAGAAAAATAAATAGTTATTTTTAAAATCTGCACCGCATTCAACCTCTATTTTAATTATACTCCACAGAAGTATGAACGTTAAAGCTTCCTCTAAGTAGATTTTTGAGTTCGTGGTCGGGCCATTTACCGAGAAAAATCCGCGAGATCAACACATTCCTTATCCAGAGTAATGTTCTGCAATCTACATATACAAAAGGTTAATTTAAATGAGCCAGCTTATGGATTGATAAAGATCCGCCGGGACAAGAAAAAATTACACAACGCCCCTTTTTGGACGTTCCACTTTGATGCAGCAAAGAAAGACTTGTAAACAAAATGGGGGATCATGAGATAATCCAATAAAGCATCAAGAATATATTTTCGTTTCGCGAGAAAATAAAAAGTACTGCTGTCAGGTCTTCCAAAGGGGAAAAAAAAAATCAGCTACAGTCGCGGCAAAAATACAATTTTGAGATAATAATTTGCTACGAGTTGGTGAAACAATGCGAAAGAAGAGAGGGAAATTTCCCGTTCCTTTACCTGATCTTGGGGGGAACGCATTCCGAAATTTGACGCTGAAAACTTGCTGCAATTCGCGCGTATTCAGGGTGCATGTAAAAAAAAGAGAATCACGTGGTCCGTGTTTCCAACACAGATTCCATCCCCTCGGGGAAGCCGAAGTCTGGATGTTCTGCAAGGAAGCAGAAAGCCTGTATTCCCGCCTCGAGCGGATCCTGTTCGAGGAGAGACGTCTCAGCAAAGAACCTCGCTGCACCATGACCCCGATGATGAGAACTTCCAAGAGGACAGAGGAAGAGACAACGGAGCAGAAAACGCGGACACGTACGGTGGCATTTTCTTCGACTTCAAAGGATCATCCCCCGAGGAGACATGAAAAGCTTCGACATCGCGACTCCGGCTTCGTCGCCGTCACAGCATCAACGGAGTCGCTGAAAACTCACGGGGTGCATGATTTCCCGAGGGGTTCAAAGTGTCCTTGCAAAATTACGAGATTTATGCAAGACGAAAGCTGCATGGCGTAAGTTTCTTTTATTTTTTAAAATCTCCAAGTTTCCTACGATGACCATAAGAAATTACAATCAGGCCTCTTCAAGTTAAACTCCACAGGACCTGCACCTAAATTCAACTCGCGGAGCTCTTGAGTTAGGGTTACTAGCCTTTTTGCTGGAAAATCGATGAAGAATTAAAGGAAGTTCAAATTACCGTAGTGATCTTCTGGGCCTTGAACTGCTTTGTAAGTGAGTGTACAGGATACTGCACTTGTAGGCAAAGGTTAATTCACTTCATTTTGAGAAATATCAAGTTACATTTTTATTGCTTTTCTCTTCGTTTCATCCCCAGAATAAATTACCCGAAGAGCTCGAGAAAATTGAGAGGAAAGTCTGTAATACTTTCTTTAGGGAATTCAGACATGACGATAAAAATAAAAAATCGACAGAGATTTTGAGTTACAACGGTCCAACTGTCTTTTGCGAAGCTTCGGCCAGGAACTCACTAGCAAGAGATTCTGAACATTTTGAACTAATGTAAAACTTTAAAATTGCAACATTACAACATTCTTTTAATATTCTTACGGAGATTTTCATCTTGAGTTGAAAATCCTGCGCATAAACGCGTCTGATTCACATCAAGTTTTCTTTTCCGGTAGCCTACTTCTTATTTATCCCATTACAAGGTTAACCCGGTTGATGGATCTCCCCCGTTCCAAAAAAAAGACCCATTAATTATCTGAAGTCTTCAATTAATAAATCAATGAAATGTAAAGCTCTATATATTCTGGAGTTACAAGAATGGCTAATTGGGTCCAACCCCCAAGAGTTACTGAATTGAGTACTGTAATTCAGTAAAAACTGAATAATCCATTCCTGATCGTCTGGGAATAAGTTCTTTCATACACTATTAAATGAATAGAAAATACTCGACACAGAACACAGTTTGGCCAATATACCTGATTAACCTGATTGTACATTATTACTCTAGAAATCAGATGGACGAAAAACTGTTCAATCGTCTGACCATCAGCTCTCTGAACGTGTCGAAGAGCCCCCGAAGCACGATTCACAACAACAACCTACTCATGTCATCCTACGGGGAATGCAATGGAGTAACACGGGTTTCGACTCTTTGCGTCCTACGGGCTTCCACAACTGTTCCGGAATTCCCACCAAACAAAAAAGTCAAGCGTGGCAGTCGGTCAAGACACACTTCCGACTTGGACGTGAGCCGATTCATCGACAGCAGGAATTCCTGCATTTCCACCGATTCGGGTCTCAAAGTACAGTAACTGTCGCAAACGTCAATGTCCTGCTCCTTCGCACGTCTCACATGCTGCGCGAGTTTTACTTTGCTGTCGTTGGACGAATGTGTCAATGTCATGAAATTTTGACTGTGGGTACCCGTATTTATTCGAATGGAACAAGGAATTTTTTGAGATTCAAACCAAAATTAAAAAGATTTCACTCATCTCTCAAGCATCGCAGAAGCTTGTTGATTTTACTCGGGATTCATTGATCAGCGTCATCTTGTAAAAAAAATCAGGATTCCACTCTCGTGCCGCTGAACTGAAATTGGGGGTTCGAGAAATGACACCACAAAACAACTTCTATTCAAAAGATCGCGTTTTTCAGAGGCAACCTGATTTTCAAAACGCAAAATTCGAACAAGTGCGCATCATATTCTAGTAAATACGGGTACCCGTTAATGAACGTATTTTTAAAATGTTGGGGACTCGAATTTCTTAGTATTTATCGTTGTTCCACTTCACGGTTCAGTACGAAAGACAAATCTACGATCGAAAAAAATTTCGTTTATAAAAATTCAGCAATTTTATTAAACTTCGGCAGGGTAAAAAAAATTAAATGCGGCACGCGAACTTTGGAACAAGTTCATGCGAAAAATGAATCACAGTACGCACCACATTCCCAAATCTTGGAGCATTCCAATTAGTTTCCCTCTAAGATTAGTTTTCTCGATTCCGATGCGAGAAAGCTCCTTGTCACTAGGCCTCCACACAATGTGCGTGGCGAATTTTCCAGACGGGTGTCCAACTTTCGCCATTAAACGGAATTCACGAACGAGAACACAATACACGACATCAGGGTACGATTCTCCAACGGTACGAAACAGTCCAACCCCTCGTTCCTGAGAAAAATACACGCCTTGAAACTTTTTCCAACCCCAAAAAGATCGTTATCAAGAAAAGTTATTTGAGCCAAATCGTGACATTTCAACCGAATTAGGTCGCGAAAATAATGTTCAGTCCGGTACTTCCTTGTTGAAGCTCTCCACACAATGTCGTACTCTTATTTTTTTTTTCTTGTCATTACCACTGCAACAATAGACTTGACTTACAAAAATTTAAAATAATTCTAAAACTGATTACTACAGTATAAAACCAAAAAATCGATCAATGCAATACTTAACAGTACAAAAATATCTTGAAATCACACCTAACTCAACGAGGTCGAAGTTACATCCAAGTAACTACGTTTCAACCCTAACTAACCCAACTGACTTCAATTACCTACGATTTACGAAGACCTCAATAACCTGAGAGAAAAGAAAATTATCTCAGCACATGAATAAACCAAACCTTTAACAAATCTAAGCCAACTCAACAGTTCAAAAAAACTAACCCTGATTCATGTAAGTGACCTATTTTAACACACACATCAACTCGTTTTTTCTTCAAGACCCAATATAATCTAACTCAATCTTGGTATTGCGGATTTGTGTTGAAAAATGGGCACGTGAATGCGCAAAAACTGCACGGGCAACGTCAACAAGGAACAACCAAATCTTTTGATTACATTCAAGACTTTTAAATGGATTCCGTTTGTCAAGAGAATAAATAAATATGGACTCACCACGAAGTCGTCATCTGTAACTACGTTCAACAACCGGGCAACAGTGAAGATGACTTTGTCCACCACACGTACACTCGGTTTGAGATTGAGAACGAGCTTCCCGAAAGAGGAGAGCAAATCTTGCAAGAATTTGTAATCGGGATCCGTGACGAGCACGTGACGACCGCATCGTTCCAAAATATCCGTTTCCTTGATCAAAAACGCTTTCACAACCGGCCAGGCTTCTTGGTGAAACCGATTCCTCAAGAAGTCTCCAGTCGCACAACACAGCTCAACTATTCTCAAAAAAGCGAGACGGCGGGTGCAAGCAAAATTCCGGGTGACGTCTTTCAGTCGCAGAACCAAGGCAGGCCAGGTTTCGTGGGCAGCTGGTAACAATACATCTTCGTAATCCTTGTTATCAAGGATGGCGATGGCATCTCCGATAGTCTGCAACGCGACCATGTCGATTTCAATCACGCAACGGCTTTCCAAGATTCTACTGGATATTTTCATGATTTCGGCGGCCTTCTCTACGTAGACTGGGAACACCTTTTTTGGTGGGTCAGTGAAACACGAGTCTTCAGTATCACAGTTTTCGGCCCCAGGGTTTGTCCCAACAACATCCTCCTCATGTTCTTCACGTTCTCGTCTTGGGGAGACCAAAGCACACTTTTCGCCATCACTTAAAAACCACCGCACACACGCGCCCAAATAATTCTTCATCATGTGCAGCAACGCAATATCACGTTGAGCATCCCGAGATTTCAAGCGTAGAGTTGCCTATGGGAGATAGGAAAAGAAACCAGATTTCAACGAAAAGATTAAAAACGTATCAACTCAATAGAATAATCACAAAAAGAGGGATTAATCTAGTGATTAAATACGTTACAATCAAGCTTACATAATGTGAATGAAAGGTTATAAAGTTGTCTTGACTTCCTCATCATAGGAAATGGACGTGGACAGAATAATACGCGATTTTTTCTCGACCTATTTCCGAAGTTAAAATGGAGAGAAGACGAGGTTGAAGATGCACCCAATCCGTGCGCGGAACTATGGTTTGAATATAAACTGTGTTCTTTACCCAGTTCAAGTTTGCCTTCCGAAGCGAGGGTCAATTGGCTGAAATTCCAGAAATACTTTTATTGCAATGCATGTTTAATAAAATCAAGTTGCGGTATTTAGTTTCCCACGGAATTTTCTCATGGATTTATAAGATTACGAATCAGAAAATTGAACACTTTCAGGGTTTCCTGACATGCACTAAATTTTAATATCTTTAAATGGCGGCATTCTAATCTTTTTTTACGAGTTCGTGGAGAGTTCAACGGATAGCAGCACGATGCAATTGACTGACGAGGAGAGAGGAGAGAGAGAGAGAGTGGCTTTTTCCATTAAAAAAAAAAAAAAAAAACTGACATGAGTTACAATCGAAATTTATAAACCCCTGCTGAAATGTACAGGTCAAGTTCACCAAAAGGCCATTAAAAAGTAAAACAACACAAACCTTATCAAGAACGCCTGTGACAAGCGTCAACGATTCTTTCGAAAGACACTGCAGCAAAGCAGAGTAAAGAACTCCGGCTGACAGATGTTCCCGGGACTTGAAGCACTTGATCATAAGTGCACTGCAAACGTAGTCCGCATTATGTGAAACGAAAGCGGCTTCGTTGGGAAACCCCATAGATTTCGCCATCATACCCAGCGAGCTCTTGGCGGCACAACGCAACAGTTTATCAGGATGGCAAAGAAGCTCGAGCAGTGGACTCAGGGCTCTTACCAAACAGCTGCAATAAAAATTATACCAGACAAAAAATGTATTGCAATCAAGCTTCAACATTTACGGTTCCTAGGTATTGAAGGCACACTTTATTTAAATAATCCAGAGCATAATCAAAAAAATCACCTTTGAAAGTCTTCACGAAGAACAGCTGACGCAAGTCCAAGTAATTCAGCAGCGAGACATGCATCGTAAACCGAATCTGATCGTTCAGAACTTCTGACAACGCTGGACGTTGGAACGCTCAAAATTTGCTCTTCCAACAGGTCTTCGACCAAGTTATTGATTAATTCTGAATTGCTTCTCAGGGTGTATTCATCGTCCAGTCGAACACTGAGCCCGATTCGTCCTAGTTCAGAAGATGAATACAGTATTAAAATGTTTGCAAAACAAAACCCATCTTGATGAAAGTTGACAACTTATGTGGAACTCTTAACAGCAACGTTCAAAGAGTGTCCAATCATTCGATGCACAGCAAGAAATTTGTCACGGTATCCCATTTTTACCTCAGACATCACAAATATACCTAGAAATTTCACTTGGAGGTAATTATTGCTTCCTCACAGACCTTTTGGAATTCCACGCATATTTTTCGTCGAAAAAATAAAAAATATGTCGCAAAAAATTCATCTGGTACGAAAAATTTAATTAATCCTTATCCATCGCACATTAAATTTTTGGACACCGTCACTATTAAAAAAAGAAGGGATTAAACAGAAATATCGTACCTGAAATGAGCCACTGCAAAGCAACCAAAACCTCCTTTTTCTTTGGGCTACTTTCTAAGCAAGCTGTTCGCGAAGTGAGAATTTTCGATAGCTCATCATAAATCAGTGCCGCTTGAGACG
The DNA here is from genome assembly GCA_905338405.1 of Notodromas monacha. Classification (NCBI taxonomy): domain Eukaryota; kingdom Metazoa; phylum Arthropoda; class Ostracoda; order Podocopida; family Cyprididae; genus Notodromas; species Notodromas monacha. The sequence goes on along the minus strand of CAJPEX010000207.1, from coordinate 76,641 downwards.
AAGATCCGAGAAATTGGAATATTCTCTTGCAGTCGTCCGCAACTTTTTCACCAAGGAAATTTGCGAAGTTGATTTTGAGTCTAGGCGATTCGCTCACATCTCTGGAAGTTATCACTCCGGTGCTGGAAACTGCAACCAGTTCAAAAACAAACGCAATCATTCGACATTCGAAGGAATTTTTGTCGTTGAATACAATCGTTCAGAAAAGTAGCGAATCATCAAACACACTCTTACTCGGAGAAATTTCTTGCTCAGTAAGCGGACAATGATCCAATTCGATGATTTCAAGCAGCAAGCACATCAAATTATCTACGTTAACATGTGAGCACATTAAAACGTCAATTTCTTCCGGCGTCATCGCTTTCAAAATCCCTTCCACACAGCGCGTCCTTTTGTGAAATGCATTTGGCACTGCGAAAATAAATAATTCATAATCAGATAAAAAAGGTAAAGCCTTTACAATGACACTCAAATCTAAATCATCCCGCGGTTGACGCCTAATATTGATCGCAGAATTAAATTTTATTAATGTTCACTTGAGTGTATGAAAAAATTGAAACTTATATTTTTGCAGTCCGTGGCTGGGGAACTGGAATAAATGAAACACCTGGAATATGATGTCAGTAAATGCTATGATTCAAGACATTACTGCAGTTTCTAAACCTCAAATAATGAAAGAGACGTGGAAAATATACATAATGCTGTTCAATGAAGGAGCAGGTAAATAGCGACAGCAAACTCTAGTCAAAACAACCACATCTAAGGTTACATCACAGGAAGGAAAAAAAATTGGTGATACCCACGAGAAGATTTCCGAATGGCGCTTTTTAATGAATCGAGGTTCTCCAAGAAAACAGACTGAAGTATGCCGAAGAGGTTTTCCCTAGTTGAACAAACTTCTTTCATCGCTCGCTTCGCAGCCGATGCAACGTCGTTAACATCATCCACAGAAAGGTAAGCCAACGCTTCGACTAATCCTTTCATGTTCGGCGACGCGCACCTATCAAAAATTGTGAAGTACAAATGAAATATCAATTAATTTTTCCAATAGTAAGCACTTAATCACCTGGGACAATCCGTTGCAAAAGAGCAGATGGCTTCAACAAGATTAAGTCGAACACTGCTATGGTTGTGTCTTGAAACACTTCGGATCATAGGAATCAAACGGAAATTCGTGTTCTCAATTGTCTTCTGGATCCATTCCTCGGCAATATTTTGACATGATACTCCATCCCGCTTGTAGGGCAATACTACGCATTCAGGCAAGTTGGCAACGTCACTTTCAATCCAAAGAAGGAAGGAATCAGACACGCAAATCCGGAGGAGAGTAGACCACGCCTTCAAGGCCGCCTGACATAACAATTAAAAGTAAAATAAGTACTTGGTTTTATAGGTATCGTACCAAAAACACAAATTTTCTGCGTACACAAGTTTCTCAGAAAAAGTCCTAAAAACTAAAATGGAATTCATGACAAGACGGAAACTCCAAAACCACTCCTCTGATGTCAATTCGCGGAATATTTTATCGAATTTCACACCCAACTTGGAAAACTATACTTGATCATGGCCTGAAATTTTTAGGACAACTTTGCCATTTGTGAATCCCTAACGCACAAATTTAAAAGAAAAGGCGTTTTTCCTTAAAACATAATTTTTTTCACTTCAGTAATTGTCAAATCGAGAATATATTACGACTACTGCATTCTAATTATTTGTTAGTGTGGTATTTGTAGTACAGTAAAATCTCGTTACAACGAACTCCTGGGGACCAGAGAAAAAAATCGTTATAACGAAAAATTTGTTGTAATGAGATTGCTTGATTTTGTTACAGAAAAAACACTTCACCCTCTTTAAAAGCATTTTATTGCTTGAAATAATCAGTAATTTTGATCTGTACACTTTTCTTCACCACACACTTCACTAAGAAATCTTCCACTTGCTTCAGCAGCATGAAAACATGCTCATTTCCCTCTTCTGAAGATAATAAGAAATTTTTCACTTCTTGTAATCCTTTGAAGGCTTGTGCAGAAGTTGTTTTCTCTTCTGTAATTGACACTTCATCATCACTTTCAGCATTTGAGCTGTTTTCCTCATGCTGACACTGAGGTGAAACAGTTCGTAAAATCTCTTCTGAAACTTCACAAATCA